>OLKM01001182.1:97650-163471 GCA_900291075.1 Melanogrammus aeglefinus | reverse complement strand
AAACAAAAGCAAAGGCAGCAGGAAGTGAGAAAAGCAGGGTGTTAGAGAGTATTAGACTGAGACACAGATAGACATATTTGAACCAGAAGTCAGACAGACTTACCTCCCTTTGCCAGAATTTCCACATTAACAATATATAAAATACGGTTTCTATATCGCCAATTATTTCATAGCGTCTATTACTACTTACTGCTTCTCTCCTTCTCCTTTCCTTTCCCCTCCTCCTCCTCCTCCTTCCTCTCACTCCTCCTCCTGCTCTTTCTCATAAGACTCCTCCTCCTCTTCCTCCTCTTCCTCTTCGTCCCAGGAATGAGGAATCCCTCCTGTGATTCTTTTCCAACGGTTTCTTCTGCTCCTGCTGGGTTTTCAGGATATGTTTCCTGTTCTATGGAGATCTGAGGGGTGTGTGAAGCTCTTTGAGACGCTCACTGTGAGAAAAGAGATTGCAAAAATGAAACCTGGATTGGAGGGAAACAGGAAAGACAGGGGTTGGCTCGTTAACTGTCTGAAACCATGACTTCATGTCTCTCTCTCTCTCTCTCTCTCTCTCTCTCTCTCTCTCTCTCTCGCTCTCTCTCTCTCTCTCTCTCTCTCTCTCTCTCTCTCTCTCTCTCTCTCTCTCTCTCTCTCTCTCTCTCTCTCTCTCTCTCTCTCTCTCTCTAATAATATAACTCAAGCCTTGCATTGCCAGGCTGAGATTTCCTGAGATTTAACAGTATTTATGATTGAGAGAGGAAGGTCCAGTATATTAAAAAGTTTTTAATCTTCGGAATCTGGTACATTAAATCGTAATAGCATCAAATGAACTTGGGTGTGTGTGTGTGTGTTGTGTGTGGTGTCAATGTGTGTGTGTGTGTTACTTTATTGTTGCTTCGCTGTGATTGGACAGCAGTAAGTGGCCGATGTGTCCAAGCGAGACCGACGGCCTCGGACAGCCGTGGGACGAGGTGTGATTCCACCAATTCAGACATTCTTCTCATCTCCCGCGGTACCGGAAAGGTTACATTTGATCGACCCCACATATCACCAGCTTTATGAAGACTCCTGCTGTCCCATCTGCCAGGGTGGCCTCTTTATCTTCCTCCCCTTCAGAGGAGCTGGAGAAGGATGAGAGGAGGAACGAGGGATGGAAGAGGGAGGAGAGGAGAGGAGGAGGAACGAGGGATGGAAGAGGGAGGGAGAGGAAAGGAGGGATGGAACGAGGGATGAAGGAGAGGGAGAGGAGTTCAGAGGAACGAGGAGTATGAAGGAGAGGGGGAGATGGTTCAAGAGGAGGTGGAGTAAGAGGAGGAGGAGGAGGAGAGGAGGAGAGGAGAGGAGGAGATAAGACGAGGAGAGGAGGAGAGGGGAAGGAGGAGAGGGAGAGGAGGAGATAGAGGAGGACGAGAGGAGGGTCTGGCTGAGGCGGGGGAGGGTCGGGGGGGGGGGGTAACTACAGAGAGAGCGATGTTTCAAAGTTTCTCCCAGGGTAGAAGGACCTAAAGGGAGACAGGCTGACAGAAAGTTACAGCGTTCCGGGGAACTGACTTCTGCAGGGCCTGGAGAAACAACAGCTGGCGCGCGCTATCAGCACGACACTTCAGAGTGAGGCCGTACGCAGCCAAGATTACAGAAGCGGAGCAGTGGTGTGGCTTGTTCACAGTTGCGCTTGTAAGTTGGCATGTGTTACCAACACAGCGGGCGATGTGAGGAAGTCATCTAAAGTGTTATTTGCGGTTATCACCTACGGTGCAATCTGCAGTTCCTGGAAGGAAGGAGGGAAGCTAAACTTTAGTTGGGAGTTAGAGCTGTGGTCAGGGCATCTTGGGGTTACTGGAGGATGCCTACAGACAGGAATCAGACCCGCCCCTCCGTGGGGAGGCAGACATCCCAACGCGACACTATCCTTCACCCCAGAGGATAAGACATGGTATAAAACACCAAGGAAGTCCTTTAGGAAACATTAAGCCGAGATGTTAAGCCTGTGAAGATGGCAAACACCTTGAAATGTAACTATGAGCAATGTTTGATGTTTAACGCACCGTGGAATCAAATATGTCTCTTACCTTGTCAGCTCAAGCCGCATTAACCACCATTTCACCTAAATAGGGCAATAATTGTGATAAAAACATTCATTTTAGTTTGTTATTACCTCTAAAGTTATTTTTGTGACTTTTCTAACTGCTCAACAACAGTTTTTCTTGTTTTCCTTGCAAACACGTTGGATTTTGGAAATGAGACACACTCTGAGTTTGGTTTCATGCTATCTTTTTTTGGATGGAGGCCTTAGTATATTATTACTTCTCCTCTCTCCCTGGGTGTGTTTGTTGTAAATAATAATATGTTTGCTCGTCCATTTCCCGGCCCTCTCCAAACCAATGCCTGGGAGTTGTGTGTTGACAGAGACGCGTCCTGCCGTCCCTGCGACGCACCAGACTCCACCGCTCTCTAATTCCGGACTCTGCGGAAGCGCCCGCGAAGCAGGGTCTATATTTAGCAACGTTTGATGAGTGACAGTGTTTGGGTGGCGTGAGCTCGATTGCTTTGCTAACTCCTGTGATGCTAATGCTGTTTATCGTCATGAATATGGAACGTGGGTAATTAATTGCATCTTAATGAGGGATCATTTGTCTGGCCTAACGTGATTGTTAGGGAAAGGCAGGAGCGCTAACTAGGATTAGCTGCTGGGTTCCCCGCAGAGTGCTGCATTCTTTTGCTACTGTTGGATTTCGTATGATTGGTATTCTCCTCTTAGTTGAAAGAGGAGTACTCAAAGGCTGCCGGATTGAGACCGTGTGTCTGAAAGTACTAGCAGTCCCACCGTGTGTCTCGACTTCAGGAAAAACAAGAAGACTGTTTGTGTTTTCCACAATACGTTTTTGTTCCTAAAGCATAGCAAGTACACAAAGACATAATCACATACACACAGAAACGCAAGAACACATTTATATCCACCCATCCATAAATACACACACACACACACAAACACATGCACGCACGCACGCATGCAGACAGACAGACCCAGTAATAAACAGTTATACACAGACACCATACGCACACACATACAAACACAGGTAGAAACTGACAACATACACCAAAGCGCACAAAGATCAATACACCGACCGATACACAATCTAAACCCAGCCCCTCTGCACACACACACACACACACACACACACACACACACACACACACACACACACACACACACACACACACACACACACACACACACACACACACACACAGACACACACAGAAAAATGCCCAAAGCCATATTTTATCGACGATGACACGCTGCGCTATTGTGTCAAACACAACACGTAACTTAAGATAGCGTGTTATCTTGGGGAGGGGGAGGCTGCTGTTGGTAATGTCTGTGGCGCTGCAGCGCACGCTGCTGTGCGCCCGCCGCGGTGAGAGATGACCTCCCTGTCTGATCCCTGCAGGTCTACGGGCTTTGGGAAAAACACCATAGAATCCCTGCTATGTGATTGGTCCTCTGAGATCAATTCATCCTTTTTATGGCTTGAAAGGAATTCAAAGCCTCCTGTAGCCTTACAGGAAACCCCCCTCTCTGCGATTCCGCTGTGATTATCCACCTCGACTTTATGGGGGTTTCTTCCTTTGTTCTATCCTTTCTATTGTTGACTTGAGCGAGAGGAGGGGATTGGTGGATGCCGGTAGGCAGGAATGACTCCCGTTTGGAGGGGAATGACTTAGCTGTTAATTTGAACCAAACAGACTGCTTCCGTGGAGGGAGGGATAGATTAGGGTTTAGGGTGTTAGACTCCCAGGCGATGGGTTTAGGGTTCGATCCTTAATGTTGAAAAAAAAAAGCTTGGGAACCATTTTATAAAGGGTTGTCAACGTCAGTCTCTCCCTCAGTGATGGACTTTGATGGAGGTAGGAGGCAACGCTCGCTCAAGGACAAGTGGTTAGAAGCTGTCGTCGAGGGGGCGGGCCGTGTAAATCCCACCCGTCACAAATCGAACCCAGAACCTCCTACGGTGAAACAACCCTTTCTTTACCGGCAGCCCCCGCAGTCCTTTGACCAATCAGAACGCTGCAACCAGAATCCTTCAGGAAAATCCCCCGTTCTTTTTTTTTTTTCTTCAGACACAGCCTGGTGAAGCACGCTTGTGTGTGTGTAAGTTTGTGTGTGCGTATGCATGTGTGCGTGTATGTATAAATGTGTGAGTGTGTGTATGTATATACGCTTGTATGTGTGTGTGCGTGTGTGTAGAAAATGTGTGTGTGTATGTATGTATATACCCTTGTGCGTGTGCGTATGTGTCAAGTCAAGTCAACTTTATTTATATGCCGCATTTCATACACCAGGCAGCAGCCTCAATGTGCTTCACATAAACCATGTGTGGGAGCGGGTCTGAGCTACTGTACGCTGGGAGCGCTGTGTGTGTGTGTGGGAGAGTGTGTTGTGGTGCACATGCTCTGCCAGCCGTCCAGATGCGAAGGGATTAAAGGAGCCCGCTGGCCGCCTCCACGTTGTCATCTCCTGCTGCTCGGAGAGAGAGGCAACAAGACGAGACGACACACACACACGCACACGCACACACACACACACACACACATCAAGCCTCTGTTTCCCAGACGAGAGTCGCGCCCAAGCAGGTCCTTATGTCCTGTGCATCTCGCTGTTGACAGAGCTTGTCTCGAGGGGGGAGGTTCAGCGGCGCGGCGCTTTGAGGCGCGGCAGGTGATCATGTGGGGCCAGGATAGTCGAGTGCAGTCTGCGGCTCCGCGGAGCCAGCGTCGGCTTCCTGAGTGTTGTCTGCAGCATAGCCAGACTGACAACATCAGAGTGGGAATAAGGACTGTAAGGTCCATGTTATAATGGTCCAGACCTGGCACAGTGGGACTCGATCCTTGTGAATACAGTAGACCAGTAGCCTAGTAGGTCTGGATCATTCTGAATACAGTATACTGTACTGTAGGATGATTAAAACCTTCTGGTCCACTGGCCCTCAACCTTTGAGGACCCCGGTCTCACTCCCAGCTGAGAGGGGTTGAGCCCTCCTTGTTCCTTAATGACATGCATTTTAACTCGCTGTACGTCGCTTTTTGGTAAATGACTTCATAGAAAATGAAAGTGTTATAATAATATTTGTGATATAATTTGTATCTCACAGGAGCATTGGTGATACATTTGCTTTCAATTTGTAAATAAAGTAGTTCATCAGGGTTCTTGTCGGCAAGCCACCTAATACTTCTTCTTTATTATAATTCTACAACGTGTTTGCTTGATCAGAATATACATGCACGTGCAGTACATTAGTAACTAATTAGCACACAGCCAACACCTTGAAGAGTACAAAATGTATGTACCTATCTTTTTCTCTTCATAGCCAAAATATGCTCAACTTTAATGGTGTGAATGCACTTATTTACACATGCACATATAGCAGTTAATAAGAAAGAGCCAGAGTCTTGTCAAACCTTTATCACCTAAAGGTGTGGAGAGGGACCTCTCTTATGTTGAAATCTGTTGGCTGTCTTATACGTGATGTTAGTTGATAGTATCCACACTGTATTCCACTCTCTTCTCTTTCATTCTTTTGTTTTAGGATTCAACCGCCTGTTTCACTCTTCTGTAAACTACCGATGTTTATCTCTCTGGCTCTCTCTCTCTCTCTTTTCTCTCTCTCTCTGGCTCTCTCTCTCCATCACTGTCGTTCTCTGTGCTTCGCCTCTCTTTTACACGTTGCTAACATATCTACCCCTCTCTCTTTCACACACAAACACTCACTCTCTCTTTCTCTCTCCCTCTCTTTCCCACAACAATCCCCCGGCCTCACACACACACACACACACACACACACACACACACACACACACACACACACACACACACACACACACACACACACACACACACACACACACACACACACACACACACACACACAACACACAACACACTCTTTTCTACCTGCCTCTCACTCTCCATACATCACTGTCTCTTGTCCCGGTCCTGTTTCGACCTGTCGGATTGTGCACTGTAGAGGTTGTTCAGTTCCCGTGGCGACAGCATCAATATAACATCCCTCCTCTCTGCCTCCCCACGCTGGCCCGATACTCAACAGCACAACACTGCTTCTGTTGGCTTAGTGGAAGTTGATTCATTGATTTGTTTGTGCGAGATTCGATTTTTGCACACACACTTTCATGTTCATATACAAAAAATATTAATATTTTGTGTATTATTAATGTATATTCATAGAATTAATATTACTCATCTCATCTCATCGTCATCCGCTTATCCGGGGTCGGGTCGCGGGGGCAGCAGCTCAAGCAGGGGGCCCCAGACTTCCCTTTCCCGAGCCACATTGACCAGCTCTGACGGGGGGATCCCGAGGCGTTCCCAGGCCAGTGTTGAGATATAATCTCTCCACCTAGTCCTGGGTCTTCCCCGAGGTCTCCTCCCCACTGGTCGTGCCTGGAACACCTCCCAAGGGAGGCGCCCAGTGGGCATCCTTACCAGATGCCCGAACCACCTCAACTGACTCCTTTCTAAGCAAAGGAGCAGCGGCTCTAATCTGAGCTCCTCACGGATGACTGAACTTCTCACCCTATCCCTAAGGGAGAAGCCAGCCACCCTCCTGAGAAAACTCATCTCGGCCGCTTGTACCCGTGATCTTGTCCTTTCGGTCATCACCCATCCCTCATGACCATAGGTGATGATAGGAACGAAGATTGACCGATAGATCGAGAGCTTTGCCTTGCGGCTCAGCTCTCTTTTCGTCACAACGGTGCGGTGAAGCGAACGCAATACCGCTCCCGCTGCTCCGATTCTCCGGCCAATCTCACGCTCCATCGTCCCCTCACTCGCGAACAAGACCCCCAGGTACTTGAACTCCTTCACTTGGGCTAAGGACTCATTTCCTACCCGGAGTAGGCAAACCACCGGTTTCCTGCTAAGAGTCATGGCCTCAGATTTAGAGGTGCTGATTCCTCATCCCAGCCGCTTCACACTCGACCGCCATCCGATCCAGTGAGTGCTGAAGGTCACAGGCCGATTGATGCCATCAGGACCACATCATCTGCAAAGAGGCAGTGACGAGATCCTCAGACCACCGAACTGCAACCCCTCCCCACCACGACTGCGCCTCGATATCCTGTCCATGAATATCACAAACAGGAATTGGTGACAAGGCGCAGCCCTGGCGGAGGCCAACACCCACCGGGAACGAGACTGACTGGCTGCCGAGAACCCGGACACAGCTCTCGCTTTGGGAGTACAAGGATTGGATGGCCCTGAGGAGAGACCCCCCCACCCCATACCCCCGCAGCACCTCCCACAGTTTCTCCCGGGGGACCCGGTCATATGCCTTCTCCAGATCCACAAAACACATGTAGACCGGATGGGCATACTCCCAGGCCCCCTCCAGGATCCTTGCGAGAGTGAAGAGCTGGTCCGTAGTTCCACGTCCGGGGGCGAAAACCGCATTGTTCCTCTTCAATCTGAGGTTCGACGATCGGCCGAACCCTCCTTTCCAGCACCTTGGAGTAGACTTTACCAGGGAGGCTGAGAAGTGTGATACCCCGGTAATTGGAGCACACTCTCTGGTCCCCCTTTTTGAACAGGGGGACCACCACCCCAGTTTGCCACTCCTTTGGCACTGTACCCGACTCCCATGCAATGTTGAATAGGCGTGTCAACCATGACAGCCCCTCAACACCCAGAGCTTTTAGCATTTCTGGCTGGATCTCAGCAATCCCTGGGGCTTTGCCACTGCGGAGTTGTTTAACTACCTCAGTGACCTCCACCAGGGAAATTGACGATGAACCACCATCAACCTCGAGCTCTGCCTCCATCATAGAGGGCATGTTAGTCGGATTCAGGAGTTCCTCAAAGTGTTCCTTCCACCGTCCGACTACCTCCTCAGTTGAGGTCAACAGAGTCCCATCCTTACTGTACACAGGCTTGGATGGTTCCCCGTTTCCCCCTCCTGAGGTGCCGGATGGTCTTCCAGAACACTTTGGTGCCGACCGAAATTCCTTCTCCATGGCCTCTCCGAACTTCTCCCACACCCGCTGCTTAGCCTCCGACACGGCAGCGGCTGCAGCCCTTCGAGCCTGTCGGTACCCTGCAACTGCGTCAGGAGTCCTCCGGGATAACATATCCCGAAAGGCCTCCTTCTTCAGTCGGACGGCTTCCCTGACCACCGGTGTCCACCACGGTGTCCGAGGGTTACCGCCCCTTGAGGAACCTAAGACCCTGAGGCCACAACTCACCACCGCAGCTTCAGCAATGGAGGCTTTGAACACCGCCCACTCCGGCTCAATGCCCCCAACCTCCACAGGAATGCTAGAAAAGCTCCGCCGGAGGTGTGAGTTGAAGATCCCTAGGACAGGGGCCTCCTCCAGACGTTCCCAATTCACCCGCACTACTCGTTTGGGCTTACCAGGTCTGTCCAGAATCTTCCCCCATTCCCTGATCCAACTCACCACCAGATGGTGGTCTGTTGACAGTTCAGCCCCTCTCTTCACCCGAGTGTCCAAAACATGCCGCCTCAGATCAGATGACACGATTACAAAATCGATCATCGATCTTCGGCCTAGGGTACTCTGGTACCATGTACACTTATGAGCACCCTTATGTTCGAACATGGTGTTTGTTATGGCCAATCCATGACTAGCACAGAAGTCCAGTAACAAACGACCACTCGGGTTTAGATCAGGGAGGCCGTTCCTCCCCACCACGCCTCTCCAGGTGTCTCCATCGTTGCCCACATGGGCGTTGAAGTCTCCCAGTAGAACTACGGAGTCCCCTACTGGAGCCCCATACAGGACTCCATTCAGGGTCTCCAAGAAGGCCGAGTACTCTGAACTGCTGTTCGGTGCATACGCACAAACAACAGTCAGAGTTTTCCCCCCCACCACCCTTAGGCGTAGGGAGGCGACCCTCTCGTCTATTAATATTACTGTTAAACATAATTCATAAATCATGGACAGAAATTGTGTAATCCCATAAGGGATTACACAATTCATTAAATTAATGTTATACTTTTATTTTGGTAAATGTGCTGAGAAAACACCTCAAACACAGCGGGTGTAAGTAACATGCAACTCATTTTCATTATTTTTTATCAGATCTACTAATTAAACTTAATCCATAAAACGTAATTAATTGTGCGTGATAAAAAGTTCTTGATGAGGGAAACAATGCAACAAGAACAAGTAAAGCGTCTAAATTAACAGCAAAAGTCAGACAATTGTGAAGTAGATTACAACAAAAAACATCATACATACCATAATTAGGATAAAGCTACTCTGCGGCTGCAGCTGGACTGCTGTTGTGCAATGAGCATGCAGTGTGCACGTTGAACCAGTCGTCACCACGCACTCAGGGAGAGATCCCCTGCATGACAACATGGGGCACCAACATCATATATTACTGTCTGCAAACCGTACAATAAACCGGCTTTCGACAGCCCCGCCCTGAGTCCTTGTCTGGGGGAGCCCAATAAAGTCCCATAGGCGGAGTGTGGCAGCCGGCTGGGTGGGGTGGAGCATGGACATTGATACATTACCCTGGACCAAGGACATTGATACAATACCATGGACCATAGTCATTGATACAATACCATGGACATTGATACAATACCATGGACATTGATACAATACCATGGAACATGGACATTGATACAATACTATGGACCATGGACATTGATACAATACCATGGACATTGATATAATACCGTGGACCATGGACATTGATACAATACTATGGACCATGAACATTGATACAATACCATGGACATTGATATAATACCGTGGACCATGGACATTGATACCATACCATGGACCATAGTCATTTATACAATACTATGGACCATGGACATACAATACCATGGACATTGATACCATACCATGGACCATAGTCATTGATACCATACCATGGACCATTGTCATTGATACCATACCATGGACCATGGACATTGATACCATACCATGGACCATGGACATTGATACCATACCATGGACCATGGACATTGATACCATACCAACATTGACTCATTCCAATACCCTCAATGCTCAGCTGACAGTGGATATCTTGTGGTGCCGATTCCCACTCATCTCTGATGGGTACCAGTACCTCTGTTCCACCACAGTACCTCCAGGTGGAGGGGGACAGTGGTGGTGGTCCCTTATGTTCAGTGAAATCCGGTCGGACAGTGAGCCAAATGTAAATGGGTTTAAGCCGCGGTACATCCCACCGGAGCGTGGTTTGGATGACCTAGTCCCTTAATCCATCCCATAATCCCTGGCAGCTTCGTTGTTCAGGGAATATCTAATGTTTCTGTAGGATGAAGAATTACAGCATTGTTTGCCGAGAATGATGTCACCTGCCGGAAGAAATGATTGATGGAGGGGTGGATAAAAAAGGGAGAGGGGCAAAGAGAGAGGAGGGGGGGACGACACATCTGGAGGTCTGTTGAAGTAGAGTAAAGCTCTGGACATCCTTCTGAGAGCCGGATGTTGTAGAATATTAAACACACACACACACACACACACACACACACACACACACACACACACACACACACACACACACACACACACACACACACACACACACACACACACACAGGCACTCACACAAGGGTACAGATAAACACACTGATTATATGATGATGTCTGTGTGTGTGTGTGTGTGTGTGTGTGTGATTGCGCGCTGATGATTTTGTGTGTGTGTGTATGATGATTGTGTGTTATTGCATAAGTGTTTGTGTGTGTTTGCGGCTATCTGATGCATTCATTTGGAGAGAGCAGATGACTCAGAGATAAAAGCGTGTGTGTGTGTGTGGGGGGGGGGGCGAGCTCATCGTAGCATGCCCCTCCCCCCAGCATGTCACTCCAACATCAGAATACCCAATCAGCATCCAATCCAATCAGTTCCCCAGTTGCTCTCTGCACTCGACGTGGCCAGCTGTGCTTCCTGAGGTCCTCCGCTAGTTTCTTGTTCTCTACGTGCGGTGTGAAGCAGTGAGGAGGTAAACAAACCTGCCACCTTCTTTTCAGCTGCTGCTGCTGCATTATGGGATGTCTGATCAGCCTGCTGGCCAGCAGCTGCGAACGGGTTGATTTGATGTGATTTGTGTGTTTTTTGTGTTTTCACAGTGGGCCACGTTTGGGTATTGTCGTTTCACAGTTTAAGGAATAAAAAATACAGATAATTTGACGCTTTCGATTTCTGGTTAAAGATGGGGGTAACGAGTGAACCATGTCCATTTGAAACAGATGTTGTTTGGTAGACCCATTTGGTTTGAGAGATTACTCTGTGATGGATGTGATCACATCTGCAATCTCTCTTCTTCATTTGCTGAAAATATCACAGCCAAATGTTTAAATGCATTTAAGATAAGATGCGATAAAATGTGTGTGCAATGAGGGTGACATAATGTAGAAATACAGACATCAGCAGATAAGAAGAGTATATACTTTAAAAGTTCATTCGAAATCACGACTAGATAGATAGATAGATAGATAGATCCTTTAATAATCCTTTACAGGAAATTACAGTGTCACAACAGCGTATGGACAGACATAACAAACACACATTCCCTCATATAGCTAAAATACCTAAATACTTAAACAATAAATACAATAATAAGTACTACAAAGTGCAAAGTTATTTTTGTGCATTATAAAACCGTATGGCAGCTGGTATACAGGACTTCCTGTACCGCTCCGTTTTGCACATTGGTGCAATTAGTCTCTGACTGAAGGTGCGTTTCTTGATCACCTTCAGGGCGTGGAGAGGGTGAGTGGGGGTTAGTCATTATTGAGGCCAGTTTGTTGAGGATTCTGGCCACTGCCACCTGCTGGACCTTTAGCTGCTCAGCCCCGACCACTGAGCTGGCCTTCCTGATCAGCTTGTCCAGTCTGTTTTTGTCCGCTGTGCGGGCGCCTTCTCCCCAACATGCCACAGCGAAAAACAGAGCACTGGCCACCCCTGAGTGGCAGACAGTGCACAGTAGAACAGTAGTGCACAGTAGTGGTGATTGTCCTCAAGTTCAAGCTATTTTTCATCTACTTGACCACTACACCTCAAAGTACTCCCCTCCATAAAATGACAGGCCTTTGAGTTCTGCTCGCAGTACTTAGCCATGCCCCGCTAATGCTAGTCGATAGCATAACCAGTAGCCATATCCCTGACAGCGTTAGTAGAAGCCTAGCGCTCCAAGGACACAGTCTTGACCCTGTCTGCCTGAGCCCAGACCATAACCAGGGGCTCGTCTTGACCCCACAGCCCATAGTAATGGAACTCCAAGGACAATGCGTCCATCTGCTACCAGTGTTGTTCAACACAGAGATAGATTATGAAGGATCAAACTGTTATTTACAGTTCAACTCTCATTCCCCTTCTCCACCAGAGCCATTTGCACTTAACTCTAAGCCGTGATCTCTTTCTCCCTCTCTCTCTCTCTCTCTCTCTCTCTCTCTCTCTCTCTCTCTCTCTCTCTCTCTCTCTCTGCATCTTAACTCTCTCTGATCTCTTTCTCCCTCTCTCTCTCTCTCTCTCTCTCTCTCTCTCTCTCTGAGTGCAGCTCGGACGGCCGGTAAGCCCAGATACAGATTAGTAGCAGCTCCGCAGTGTTTACCGCAGAACGGCCAGACTGTGGACTGGATGGCCGGCCTGGAGCCTCCTGCATCATTACAATGGTTTCTGAAGCAGTTAGCATTTGGCGGTAGCTTCTCCAACCAAAGCAAAAAGGAAAAAAAAAACACGCTGAGTGCTATGATTGCCAAACAGTGCTTAGGCTCTGATGAGAAGTGGCTATTTCGAAAAAGGGCAGAGAGAGATAAGGCTGTCTTTTGGAGGAGACTGAGTTTTTGTGTGGTGAACTGGAAAAATGGGTCTGGCTGGGTTTGTATGCCATACATGTCACTCTCGCCGTACTCTCGCACACTTGCTGTGCACGCCGCCAACTGGATCTGATACACTTTGGTTGCTGACCCCTCAGTTCTTCAAACACTGATACACAGCCTGTTCCCTTCATGTTCTGACCCTATACTTGTTTGCTTTTAGAGCTGGGTTTCATATTAATTTATAAAAACTCTTCACAGGGACAGAAGAGTTTCTGTAGTACGTTCTACTTCCTGTTTCCACCTTTCAAATAAGGTGTTTTTTTTTTAATACCAATGGTACATAAAGTATTGTGGAAAAGTGTTCGACTAATATCTCTGACATGCAACATGATCACCGAATTCCACAAGGTTTGGCTCCTGTCTATCAAACGGTTAATAATTGTCACTGGAATAACGTGAAGATGAAGAGATACTTGGTGACAAACGTCTCAATGTAATACACTAGATTACCATATTCAATATCATAGTCATGAACATCTACTCAAATATCACAGTCATCAACATCAGTGTTACCACTAATAGGGTTTGTAATCTGTGGGACTAATTAACGATCACCACGCTTTAACTGAGATGACTATCGGAGATGAGTCCTTGATTAATTTAAGAGCTGAGAACATCAGGCATTTTGGAAGGAAATTGGGAGTTAGTTTGTTTGGACATCCTGTGGGAAGAGTTGTACTCTCATGGTCACAGCTGGATGTTTATGTCAACAGGCCGATTGTTTGTTTGTCTGTAACTTCTGTGTGTTATGGTAACAGGGGTTGTCCTCTGTAACTATATGGTAAAACAAATGGTTGCTTGTCTTCTGTAACTACGCTACTCACATCTGTACTCATCATCAAATCTGTAGTCACCCAGTAACATCTCTATTCACCCTCAACATCTGTATTCACCCTTTCATCTGTATTCACAAAGTCACATCTGTATTCTCCCTGTCATCTGTATTCACTCAGTCACACCTGTATTCACCCTCCTACGCAAAGAATACAAAGGATAATCTGGTGAATCTACACACACACACACACACACACACACACACACACACACACACACACACACACACACACACACACACACACACACACACACACACACACACACACACACACACACACACACACACACACACACGGCCCCTAATGAAGCTGTGTTGTAGATATAGAAGAGCATGTGTGCAAAACAAAACCTCGCCCACTTCCTGCGACGCCACGGCGGGAAAACACAACAATTACTGTTATTACCTCTCATATCCCAGCACTCGCGCTCTTATTTTAGAAACAGGAAGTGATGTCGCCAGCACCACCTCTGGGCCCGCTGGGATCAACAGAATCAACACTTTAGAAAACAACAAGTCGTTAGCTCTGAATACACAGTATGGATACGATACAGACCTCAGGCAGGGTTCTGTTAAAAACACAGCAAAACAGAACACAGAATCCAGAATAAATGGAGTATAAACCACGTTTATAACGGGGGGTCCCGTTATATGAAAACAACGTACCACAGGGCTGGGGATGTAGGTGTGGCGAGGTTGATTAACACCACTCAACTATTCAAGTGTTCAACAATGCCCTGGAATAGAATAGGATATAAGTATGTGTTTTAGAGAATTTATGCCTGCTTCAGAGACTAACTAAAAATCCTAAAATAGTGTAGATGAAGATGTTGAACAAAGACATTGGCCTATTTATCTATCTCTATATACACACATAGACACGTATACACACATACACATACAAAGGCGCACACACATACACACACCCACACACAAAAACAGGCCACATGGGTTTTTTTAAACCGTGCCAGACTTCCACATGAGTCATTGTGAATTTTAATTGCTTGTATTTCGTTATACAAGCACGTCTCCACCGAAGGGGTTTGATAGAAATCAGATCCTTAATACCTCATCTAAACGGACATCTTATATTTCATATGTCCTATTATTCTGTGGCTACAGCACATATCGGGTGATTTAGAGTGCTTCACGTGAAACATGAAACATGCAGACTGGTCAGAAATGACATTCAACTAGAAGTTGAAGATTTAGATTCAGTCACATTCAAGTCACATTTAGATTCTCCACTGGACGTAGATTAGGGGTGATACACCCATACTCACATACTCACTATGTGAAGCACAGAAAATAAAATTATTGGGGTCAAGCAGCGAAGCTGCGAGACAACCTATTGTTTTTGTACGTTTTCCTACTATTATTATACTTCAGTGGGAGTATATGGCAGCCCATAGAACGCCTTGGTGAAAAGTTGTGACACACTGGTTCAGGACAGTCCCATTAGCCCATGACGTAAATTTGAGGTCGCTAGCTCATCAGCTCTAGCGCAACCAACAGGTCAAAGTTGTATATGCATTCATGTTTAAATTACTCGGTCGTGTGTAACGAAGGATGGAGGAACACGACCCTAAATTTAGTTGCTGCATTTCTGCTTCTGTCCCACTTTAGATCAAGGTGTAAATTCTGTCAGACTTTGTACAATGATAATGTAACATGAATAACAGGTCAAAGTTGTATATGCATTCATGTTTATAACTTTCGACCCATTCATCCAATATTTACAAACAAGGTATCATTGGATTGTGGATTCCTTGATCCAAGCTGAGCTCAACGCACCCTATGTCATTGATTTGCGCCATGATGGACTTTCCACCATCTTGGTTTATGTCAAAAACCTTCAAAATGCATCTCCTAGAACAAATTCTGTCCAATCATCGCGAATCTTGGCAGACATGATCATCAGGCCATGCTTGATAAAAAATAATGGACCGATTTATCAAATTGAAAACCGTTTGGCCTGGACAGCCAATCAAATTCAACCACAAAGTCGCCAAACAGGAAGTAAGCCAATATCTCAGCAGCCCTTCGACATAATCATGGGGACACTCAATGAATTTGGTGACCATTAACCACTAGGGGGCGCTATACTTAATGAAGACGTGTTTTAACTCCTCTCTCTTCACATGAGTATATTTCAAACAAATTTCCAATGTCTGGTGATACTATCAGACTGCCCCATGTAGCTGATCAAATATTTCCAATGGCAACATCAGAAATTGGCCGCCATGTTGAAAGTTGTCAAAATCAATAGTACATATCCACAGGACACAAATTATGTCCAATCATCATGAAACTTGCAATGTATGATCTGCAGACCAAGTTGAACGAGTGTGCCAAACAGCTTTTTCAAATTCAAAACCGTTTGGCTGTGACAGCCAATCAAACTTGACGGCAAAGCAACCAAACAGGAAGTAAGCCTGTTCTCAGCATGTCTTTAACATATCATAGCCAAACTTGGTGAATTTGAACTTGAATCATGACATCATTCTGGGGACTTCCAAAAAATTTGGTGACCTTTGACCTCAGGAGGACGTCAAACAGGAAGTGAGCTCATTTCTCTGCAAGGCCTTCATGCATCCAAACCAAACTTGGCTCATAGTATTATGAACCTATCTTGATGATGCCCAAATAATTGGGAATCATCAATGCCTAGGGGGGGATTGTTAACAGCAAGTCTATTCCGGCCCTTACAAAGCAACTTCAATGTACTTTATTGTGTTCATTGTGTTTCATTGTGTACTTTCATTTGCCAATATCATCATGTAGCCACCTAACCGATTACTGTCTGTCCAGAAAAAATAGTTTATTGAGTCCCATTCTGCTTGACCCCCACATTACTGCTCGCAGCTATATTTATTATTATAATCCTTATTTGATCTGTCTGAAGTGTAATACATTGTATGAAACAAAACAAGCATTTGCTCGGTATCAAAAGATACTTTTGATACAAACAATACTTTTGATACCGAGTTTCAAAAGTACTTCCTGTTTTCTGTGGTGTAATAAAACGATGCTGACATGTTTGCTTTGTTTCGTAAATGCAGTGTAAGAGAACGATAGTGTGAGAGAACCTCTGTTTGTGACACCGTAGTGGGGAGGGAGTGATCAGTGTGATGGACTCTAACCTCTAGCAGAACCTCTCCGACCATACCTGGGCTGTCTGGGAGGCTGGTACTGTGAACCAAGGCTTTGGCTAGGCTAGTGACCAAGCTAGTGTCTAAACTAGTGTCTAAGCTAGTGACTAAGCCATTTAATGCTTTTTGAAGCAGCTGAGCACCCAGGGATTGATTGGTGATGTGAGGGCCTGGGGAGCCGGTCTAACGATCTGGAGAGGAGTTGTTGCCATAGACATCTTATATCATAGACGGAGCATCGAACGCTACCGCCTACTGGCGCTGACCAGACACGGGCTACCATCTTGGAGTGGTGATCCGCTCCACTCAGTGTTATCCGTTTGGCAGGAGCAATGAACTGTCAGAGCATTTAATTAATCATACCTCACTGAATACCACTGATATTCATGTGTTTTTTTTGTCATACGTGTAGCTAAGGACACATGGTTTGCCGTGTTTTATTATTCATAGTTGGCTTAACAGTAAAATAATATTCTGATATGCTTTGAGGTGTATGCCAGTGGAGGTGGGCAGTTGGAGGTTCGCCAGTCACTTCCTGAGCAAAGCCTACGGCACACTGGGAATAACAGGTGCAAACCGAAGAAGAGCCATCGATCGGTTCGCCTGGAGGAGGGTGTCTGTTGTATGCCCCGAAACACCCAGTGACTCCAGGATACAACACTGATGATGTGTCCAAGCCGGGGCATCAGTAGATTGTTATCTACTGTTATTTTTATTTTATTGTTATTTTTTCATTTAATTCATATCATTGCCAAGCAATTCTATTATGGCCATACTCTTGTTTATTAGCCTAGCTGGCTACGATTTCAGTACTATCCAGACAAATGGACTGGTAATATTCTTTTCACAAAATACAACCGATAGTACGGTATTGTTAATCCCCCGATTCCTATTGTCGATGGTCCGCTCGTTTGAGCAGGAATACGCTGAACAACAGCCCGGCATCCTGTTTCGGCTGTAGATGCAACCTGTTGCTGCTCCCGGCCCCTCATTTCAAGATGACAGCCGCATTTCTCGCGCCGCAGCAGCCAATGCTGCGTCTATGATATAAGATGTCTATGGTTGTAACATGCTGTCTCCACCTGGTTGAGAGGCCTGCCTAGTTAAACACTGAGAGGAGGAGCCTGCCCTGGTCTCCAGGATGGATCATTAGATACACCTCTCTGGGGATTACTTCTTGTGACGCGCTGGAGTTGGTTGGGTTTAGATAATGGGTTAGAGAGTTTGGCTGAGGTGTAAAATCAAAAATAGGGATGTTTCACTAGATTAGGTGGGATTTCTGAAATTATAAAATTTTGGATTAGTTAAGAGATGGTTATGTTAAGGGATACATTTAGCAATGTTTAAATGTAGGTATTAGTTTAAAGGTGGCTTTGGTCAGGAGAAATAATGGCTGAAGCATTGCATCATGGGAATAATAGCCATTAGGGCTGGGGTAAGCGCCCAGCTGATAAGGGTTCAGAGTGCACTAGGTGGTAATATGCGTGAAGTTCCATGGCGTCTAATCCTAATGGGATGCTAATGGAATGATCTGATTCGTTAGCTGCTATGCATGGGGTTACCCAGGCTGCTATGCATGGGGTTACCCAGGCTGTGATGCATGGGGCTCACCATGTAAGGTTAGGGTAAATGCAGTCTAAAATCTGGGTTACCGCAACGTTTCTATTTCTTTCAAACAACCATGTTGCAGGAGGTAGGGTTCAGTAAGGGGGCAATTGCCACAAACTTGGCCAGCTGTTGTAAACTGTAAAGGAGGGACTGTTAAGGTTTCAAATCAACATTGTTTGGACTGGCCCCTGTAAAAATACCTTTCTTACATATATACTCCCCTACTAGAAGCTTCTTTCAGTTTCTCTTCAGAATATCTGCCATTATTCAACACGAAACACGGCGTAACTGCACCATTTCCATTTTAGTTTACGGCCCAGGCACGAGGCCTTCCACTCCCAGACGTCCTGCCATAACAGAGAAGGACTGCTGGTTCCCAGATTTGGGCAAGGGCAGAAGGCAGAACAGCTGGCGCAGATCCAGGGTATTTAAGACCTGAGAGGAAGCTTGGTTTAACTCATCACACACCGCACAGCGGGTCTGCCAGACAAATTAAATATGAATACAAGAGGAATTTTAAAATCCATAGTCCGTTTAACACGTTTCATCTTTGAAGTTGGACCTAAGGGCTTGAAGCAATTAGGCACTCACTCGAGAATAAAACACCCAAATATTATGATCTATGAAACGGTACACGTTTGTTTCACCCGTGGCGGTGTTTTCAACCTCGAACAGAAACCCTCTGTTAAGGAGTTGAATTATTAAAAAACAAGTAATGATCTTCGGAGATCATAATATGAGGTTGAGTTAGGAGCTGAAATTTCATTTATATTCCTTCCCTATTGTAGTGAAGTGAAGTGACTATAAACATATTTGCCTCTCCCACTCCTATTCTACTTCCTCTATACATTTAATTTCCAATGCCAGGGCTCTGTGACCAAAAGAAAGGCTTCCTCTGCCTGTTCAAAACGCCTGACCTATTTATAACTATACATAGACACCCGCTGAGTTAATGCAGCGTCAACAACACATTAAAGAAGCCAAGCACTTCACAGGCACCCAGTAGACACTGCTACCTGGCACAGTGTCGTGGTGAGCGGTGCCAAACCACTAGTGGTTAGGACAAGGGTGCCTAACCCAGCCGAATGGTTCTGGGTTTGATCCCCAGCCTCAGAATCAGAATCAGAAAGGTTTTAATGCCAAGAAGGGTTTTACACCAACCAGGAATTTGACTTGGTGAATAAGGTGCATACATTTAAGACAACAATGAACAATGAACAAACAGTGATATATACTGTATATATAACACAATATAAACAAGCAGGGACATAAGTGATAAATTAAAAATAGGATAAAATAGAATAAAATAGATTAAAATGAAAACTAAAGTAAAATATATTTAAAAATGTATAAGAATTTAATTTAATTTATAGACCTCCACGGTCTATCTGCGGGCATCCTTGAGCCTACAGATCCTTAACTCCTGCCTGCTGCTTTTTTGTTTCTGAAAATTATTTCATTGTAAATCACTTTGCATAATAGGGTCTGCCGCATGTCTAAGAGGTACCTCACTGACTCTGGTATGCAGAAGGAGTTGCATCAGGGAGAAGGTCGCGTCTGTAGCAAAGCGTCGAAGGGGGACCCCGTCAGTGGAAACAAAAAGAGAGGTTTCTGTGTAGCCCACGACAGACAGAATCTTGCGTGTGTGGAATAAAGAGTTGGAGCCCAACGCCGCACTATCATCATACTAATAATGGTAGTAAAAGACTTTCAGGAGCGACATTGATTGTATGACAGATCACCAGGGAGGCTGGGTATTGTGCCTCCAGTCGCGGTGTTATTGGAGCAGATGATACCTGTAATCAGACCTGGATCACTGTCTGTGTGTGCCGTTGGCCCAGGTCTGACCCAGACGGGGTATCTCCCCGAGGCGTCCCAGACTAAATGATCAAAGACTCGATTAGGTCCACCGTCAGAGTGCTCCATGGATATCTCACTTTAGCATAATGCAGGTGTTCAATACAATTGATCCCGTCCATCCCGTCCAGAAAAAATCACTATTTCTTCACTTAACTTCCTCTGGCCATTGTTAGCAAACCATGACTAGTCTCGGCAACCTTGCATGTAATTGTATAAAGGCCATTTCGAGGCCACTTAACTCGCTCTGGGATTGTTCGTAAAATATGGCCAGTATCGGACTAGCCTTCTATTAAGGGTCATTTTGAGACAACCAAGAAATGCTAAGGTAATTGTTAGCAAAACGTGGATAGCATGAGAGTGGCATCCCAATGCATAAACGAGTCATTCTCGGACCTAAGATGTCATTAGCCTTAATATGGCGATGAACAGGGAATAAATATCAGTCTGGTTCTCACTGCAGGTCACAGAATAAAGAGCGAAGAAAGAAAGGGAAATAACGGGTACTTTAATGTCATTATTCTAAAATATTTTCTGGCAAATGGCAAACCTCCTGTGATGTGTGTAAAGCGGTAACAGTTTGGTGTCATGATACGCTACCGCCACAGTCAAGGTGGTGATCAAAACAGCACTCTGCTCTGTCGGCGAGAGAACCGAATGCTCAGAGGAAATGAGAAGTTCTGCTGGTGAGACGTATCTGCAGCCGACTTAGAGGATGTTGGCATTGACATTCGTTTAGTGTATCCTGCATCTAAGTCACAATTCCCTCCATAGAGTGCCCTTTTTATGAAAAAAAGTTCACGTTTAATAGTGATATAATAATATTTTTATAATCCAATTTTCCCAGCGTCTTTCTCCCAGCTCTATTTGGAGCTGTATGGAGTGGGTCATCTGTTATAAATGATGGAGGCGATTAACAATATTGACAAAGTGGGGGCAGCTTAATTGAAGGCAGCATTTTATAATGGCCTTTTTGCTTGCGGCCATGAAGAACTTTATGATGTAGGTATCATTTTTACCTAGCCCGTCAGGGATATGTCTGAGATATAGGGATGTGAATGTTGTCCTGATGCTAAAACCAAGTATTTTTTAATTGCTTCTACTTCCCTCCAGAAAGTCTGACTAGAGGGGCAAGTCTAGAAAACATGAGCATGATCCACCATGATTTTTCCAAGGTGTTACATTTTTGGCAGTGTTGTTGTTCTTCTTCTGCATGGTCCAGCTCTGTGTGGTCATTATTTACCCCATGGAGTACGAGTTGGGGGACGGGCACTGGGACGGGGCATTCAAGAACCAATTGAGGTTCACTACGGTTCTTTCCCGAGAGTAAGCCATAGCTAGCACTCGCTAAATTTGATACTTCACCTCAGAGGAGGAAACATTAACAATGTGATAACCATGGAACCAAACCTCATGGAATCTGTTTTGAATTTCCACCGGAACTAGGGGTAACGTTCTGAAGCTGACGCACTATAGTTTAATTGAATTGTGGGCCAGTGTAATTCCTTTTGTCAAGTTCAACTGTGTGAAGGAGTGCTTCTATCCAAATATTATTAACGGTTTGGAGCCAATATGTGTCTGCTGTGTTTGAGGAGAGTCTGTGTGAGTGTGTGCAAACCTGCAGGTTACTAGATCTCTACATGGGATTGCAGCCGGGCAGCTACTGCATACTTCCTCTCTCTCTCTCTCTCTCTCTCTCTCTCTCTCTCTCTCTCTCTCTCTCTCTCTCTCTCTCTCTCTCTCTTCTCTCTCTCTCTCTCTCTCTTCTCTCTCTCTCTCTCTCTCTCTCTCTCTCTCTCTCTCTCTCTCTCTCTCTCTCTCTCTCTCTCTCTCTCTCTCTCTCTCTCTCTCTCTCCTCTCTCTCTCTCTCTCTCTCTCTCTCTCTCTCTCTCTCTCTCTCTCTCTCTCTCTCTCTCTCTCTCTCAGTCAGGTCAGTCTCTATGTTCATCGTCTGGCAGGGCTCTAAGAAAAATACTGTCCTCCGATTGGCTGTCAAACAGAGCCATCTGTGCTCTAGCATGGTGCCATGGTATATAACACACACACACACACACACACACACACACACACACACACACACACACACACACACATACACACACACACACACACACACACACACACACACACACACACACACACACACACACACACACACACACACACACACACACACACACACACACACACACACACCAGGAGAGGTGTGGTACCTCTCTGGTGAATAATGTCCTCAGTTGGAGGACACAGGAAATGAAAATGTGTGGAGTTCTTACCCTTTATTAACCCTCATGTATGTATGTGTGTTTTTGTGTGTGTGGTATACAGGTGCATTATTCAGTTTGTTTGTGCATGAACATCACTGCATATATGGGGCGTGTGTGTGTGTGTGTGTGTGTGTGTGTGTGTGTGTGTGTGTGTTTGATATCATGCTACTGTGTGCGTGTGTGTGGGTGCTTGATATCTATTGTGTGTGTGTGTTCATCCTGTATATAGCAGCAATCTCCTGCCATGTGTTGCGTACCTCACCGGCTCTCTGTAAGCATCCCTTATATATCATTATAGAGATGGACGTGGAGTGGTACTGTACACCTCACCTCACCGCACCCTGCTGTTGTTGGCACAGGTCATGTCTTTCGGTGGTAAAATGTGTCACAGCCAATACCATTCAGCACCACACACACACACACACACACACACACACACACACACACACACACACACACACACACACACACACACACACACACACACACACACACACACACACACACACACACACACACACACACACACGCTCTCGCTCTCGCTCTCTCTCTGGAATATGTGACCTGACACTGATTGTTATGATATTAAACTTTTTTTGAAAAGAAAGAAATCCTGCTCTTGCAGTTTATTTGTCTCTGTCTGTCTGTCTCTCTCTCTCTGACCCCCTATCTCTGTCTATCTGTTTATCTGTATCTTCCTATCTGTCTGTCTCTCTGCACACCAGTTTCTCTGTCTTGCTGTCCCTTGGTCTGTCTATCCCTCTGTGTGTCTGTATCTGTCCAGTGTCCACCTCTCTGTCTGTCCCCTTAGACGTCTGACCGTGTGAGTGTGTCTCAGAGCTCTCCTCTGTGTGTGACATTGAGGCGTTGCAGACAGAGGTTAGCATAATGAACCGGGTCTAGACACCTCTCCCGGACAAATCCCTCTGCACCGCCACCTGCAACCTGGATCAGGCATGGGATTGGTTGACAAAAGTCAACCAAAAGGGACGGGGTGTGGGGGGGGATTCACGGCCTTCTTGGGCAAGCTCAATCATTGACTAATTGGCTATATCTTTCATTCTATGAGCTCCTAAATATGGCACGGATGGACAATAAGGGATGATTGTGTCGCGGGCGGACGATTGACAGAAACTGATTAGCTAGCTACTGTGTGTGTGTGTGTGTGTGTGTGTGTGTGTGTGTGTGTGTGTGTGTGTGTGTGTGTGTGTGTGTGTGTGTGTGTGTGTGTGTGTTTGTTTCTGTCAACACTCACTCACTCAGTGTTGTTCATCAACTCATTATGGTTTTGTCCTTGCACTAGAAGATTCTCAACTGTAGCAAACTAGCTACATTGTGTATTTAGCCTCTGCTGCACTCTGATTAAATACTCCCAGATTGTTGTTGTTGTTTGTGCGTATTCCCCTCTCTGTGACTCACTCCTCCGTCAACATGTCCATCACTGTACTCACTGTTTGGATGAGTGCCTTACTCCGCCACGAGACTGCCTGGTCAGCCGTAAAATTGAGTCCCGTCGGCCAGAGTGTAGTGTGTGGTCCTGAGTAGAGCAGCACACCCGTATAGAGCATCATAAGGGGGGAGGGAGGAGAGGAGGAGAGGAGCAGAGAGGATGGGGAGGAGAGGAGAGGAAAGGGGAATAGAGGAGAGGAGAATAGGAGAGGACCCGACCGAAGGAAGGAAGAAATGGTGCAGTGTGGAAAGGTTTGAACTGATGTTAAATTGCAGGAACTCATGTTGTGAATGGAGATGAGGTTTTATTAGTATGATACGAAAGTGATCTATTTATATCCATTCATCTGTTGAACTAGCTTTCTGTTTCTATCTCGGCCAAGCTCTATCTTTATTCAAAAAAGCTTTATTGGCATGGATAAATTAAACATCTACATTGCCAAAGCAGTTTGAAAATGAAAGAAATTATAGATAATAATATAGAGAGGTTTCTATCCATCAATCTTCTGTCACGACTATGGACTAGACAATAACTAGCCTGGACTAGCTGCTATCTAGCCTGTACTAGACACTTAGTCGCCTGGGGCAATGCACTGACTAGTCTGCACTAGCAGCTGCTTATTATGTACAAGCTGCTAACCAACCTATACTTGCTGCCTACTAACCTTTGCTAGCTGCTAACTAGCCTGAACATGATCTGCGGCAGTTTGATTGAACCAAGGTCTACTTGGTTGTGAAAACAGACAATAACAGGCAGGTTGTGAGTGAAAAAAATTAGTTATCTTTTTCAAAATGGTGGGGGGCCGGGCAAAGGGTTGAGTGAAAATGCGAGGTGGTTCGGTCGCGAACTGATTCGTTCGAACGAACGAATCATTAGAACGAACGACCCGAACTGGTTCTTCTCTCTCGTTCGCCTCGTTCGCGTCGGTCGTCTCGTTCGCGTCGGTCGTCTCGTTCGCGTCGTTCGTGACTCAGAATTGACTCCTCCCAGACCCACGACTCGCAGACAGTTCGTTCAGGAAGACGAGGGACCGAGGCGACTCACGGCACACACTGTTGCTTGCACTGCACCAGGAGCAGGTTATAGTTATAACTAGGCTTTACTTAGTTAGCTTCAACGATACATGAAGTAAACATACTTGGAACGTCCATGTAGGCCTACGCAGCAGCACTATGCGCAGGTGATGCCGCAAGGCATATCATTAACTAACGCATTATCTCTGAGGTGAAGTAAAGCCTCAGGTGGTCCGTTACATTTTCTTGTCAAGTAGCCTGGTGTTTACATTTTAGGGTTAGGGTTTCACATTGTTCCTTTATCTCGGGTATTTTTTTAATATATAAAATTAACGATATTGACTCAACTTTCAGGATAAAGTGATTCGATTCACCATTCGATTCACCGGAAACTCGACTGAACCAGTTCAGTCGAGTTTCCGGTAGCACTGAGTCTGACTGACTCAGCTGAGAACCATGCAATGGGTGCATTGCATGATGCGATTCACCGCTACCGGAAACGGAAACTGGACTGAACCGGAAACTGGTCTGAACGAACGAACGAACGATTCGCGGACGACTCATCTTGGCGAACTGACTGACGCGAACTGGTTCACGTAAACGAATCATTGAATCCACCAGGGCGTCAGGGGTAAACTGGAGGCTGGGTAGACGACAAGAGGAAAGGGAGTGACACACGGTAGAAAGCACACACAACAGGTGGCCCTTATATAATGTCTATCTTCTTGGTATTTATTCGCTTGGGTTCCTCTTTAGGGCCGCTTACCACACTCTCTTTGAGGTAGCTACAATCTAGTCTGCCTGTAGCCTCATGGCCAGCAGGTGTTCTCCATGGCTATAAGCATGCAGCAGGTGGACTGGGAAATACTGGTTGTCAACAACCCAGTGTGTGTCTTTGAGTGAACGGGCATTAGCTGTGTTCGAAATCGTTCCCTATCCTGATATAGTGCACTATATAGGGGGCTCGCCATTTTGTAGTGGTGTTCGAATTCTCAGTGGTTAATTTCATGCACTATATAGTGCAATTAAAATACCCAAAATGTGAGTGTACATACGATGTTCCCTACATGTTACTCCCATATACCACAATGCAATGCGGTCGTGTTTTTCCGGAGGAGAACAAGAAGCTGAATAACCCCAAAAACGGGTTTTTGTGATTTAACAAAGAAAATGTAACATTCAGAATTAATAAAAAATTTTTTTAGGAAATGTAACATTCAACATAAATACAACCTCCAGCTTTCCTTGTAAGTGCCCGGTTTGTTTACATGATGTGGGCGCATCCATGGGCGCATCTGTCTGCCTCACACAAATACCCGGCGCATTTACTGACGCAATGGGCTCTATGCACAACTCCACTACTTCCTGGACTTAGTGCTGCTCCTTTATTTCCTGTCTTACATTACTGGACAAACTGATTAATCCAGGTGTGTCTGAGTAGTCACAATGGTCAGACACACCTGGATTAATCAGTTTATCCAATAATGTAAGACAGGAAATAAAGGAGCAGCATTAAGTTCAGGAAGTGGAGCTGTGCAAAGAGCCCATTGACGTTTAGAAATGATCTGCTAGTGTCCGAATTCTCGTTTGTTCGTTCCCTATATAGTGCACTATATCATGAACACTATATAGGGAATAGTGAGTGAGTGAATAGGGAACGATTTCGAACGCAGCCATTGTCTGCGGTTCTGAGAACCTTTTCTCCTTTTGGAGGTTCAGCGGCGGCTAGGCCCTCCACACTAGAGCGGACAAAACACAAACTAGCCTTTGGATAGCCGCTAACGACTCCAATCTAACGAGCCTGGGCAAGAAGCTACCTCTGGTGTGAGCAGCAGTGTTCGTCTGAAGGACAAGCAAGTCATTAAATTATGCTAACACATCAAAGTGCTGTGTGTTTGGAGTGTTAGGAATGTGATAACTAGGATCAGGGTGGTAATTATATTATATAAGCCTCATACTCCACAACACTTTGCCTTGATAAAGACGCCACAGTCTTGAGAGGGTTTCACTATAATTTTAGACTGAGCAATAATTTTGAGAATGTCATTAGGTTTTGTTTTTTCACCTGTCAGCACATTTGGTTAGCAATAGCAAAATGAAAGATTTTGCTCTGGCTAGAAACTTTTATATATTTTTTAAATGTTCATGTTGAGCTATTCTGACACTTATTTGTATGCTTCAGTCACGTTATGATTGTGTTTTGACTTTGACTTTCTTTACCATTGACATCTGCGTAATAATTTTTATTCAAACTAGTTGTTTTATTGTGACATTTACAATATTTAAATTGTCATCTCTTTGGGCAGCAGGAACATGCAATCTAGGCTACAATGTAACTAATAGGGTTGGAGTCAAGATAAGATGTAAGTTAATCAACCCGGATTGATTTACTTTCAAAGATAAGTGTACTGCGTCATTTGCATGTTTACGGTGAAGTTGAGCGGTCATAATCATAATCGTACAAAATGGGACCAATGGAGAACCCCGATGATGCCAAAGGCCCTTTGTGTTTCTGCTTTCTTTCTTCTACACCACTTCCAACTCATCCATAGGGAGTCTCGCAGCACCATGTCCGACAGTGGATGGGATCTGCTGGTGGATGTGTGGAAGGGACATCAATCAGCCTCAGCAGCTTTTTTTCTTTGCATGCAAGCACTCACCCGCGCAGGCTGGAAGACAGACGGACAGAGGGACAGAAACTCTACCTTGCAGGTAAGGATTAAAGATGTCATTTTTCTTCCTGTCCAGTGACAAATTGGCAGTTGTGATATTCTATTTCCTGCCTGAGAGTAGGACTATCTGATCCATGATCTCTGGTCCGGAACACGTGTGTTATCGATGCGTCTCTGATTGAGTGTGACTGTTGTGAACCTTAATTTAACACATTAAAAAATAAACCAATTAAATGTGCTCGTTAGGGGTCCACCGAACTTCATCAACAACAATAATAATTAGATAGCTCTACAATATAATAATGCATCATGGCTAAATAACTATGTGATTGATAACGCATCATGTAAATTATGGTATGGCAGGACCTCCCTCTCTCTTTCAGTCACACAAGTAAAACAATCCTGGGCCTCATACTAGTTAATCTAAAGCGGGTGTGTCCGCCACGATGTACGGTGGCTTGTAATGACCTCACACCTGGGGGCAACATCACACCTGGGGACAACATCACACCTGGGGACAACACCACACCTGGGGACAACATCACACGTGGGGACAGCATCACACCTGGGGACAACATCACACCTGGGGACAACATCACACCTGGGGACAACATCACACCTGGGGACAACATCACACCTGGGGACAACATCACACCTGGGGACAACATCACACCAGGGGACAACATCACACCTGGGGACAACATCACACCAGGGGACAGAAATTATTTAATACAATTCAATTTCATTTGTATAGTCCTTAATCACCGGTACAGTCTCAAAGGGCTTAACAGGGCAAATATTTATGACCACCCATAACCCTAGGCCCCCAAGAGGGCAAGAAAGACCTCCCTTAATTAGCAAAGGTTTGAGGAGGAACACAAAGGAAAGGCCCTTTAATCGTATGCCAATGTAGGCTGGGTTTTGTCGGTGTGTGTGAGAGCTGAGGTGAGGATTAGGAGGCAGTGACTCACTGACTCACACGGCCAAACAGCAGAGCAGCTGTGGTTCACCTCTACCGTTCCCCTTTGACCTTTGACCCCAGGCTCCTATATCTAGCACTGACACCTGCCTCCTCCTAGGCCCACACACCCCCCTGCTCTGTGTGAACCGGCTGTTTAATTATACATGCACACTCCCCTGACCGCCAGGCTCTGGGGGGCAGCTGCCAGGCCTGGGAGTCCGGACCCAACATCACTCCCATCAATAGCCCCTGCCTGGACCCCCGTCGTCATCGTTCAGCCCACTCCACCAGCCTCCGTTAGAAGGAGAACTTATGACATGGGTGTCATGAGTATGGCTGAGATTGTTATCTCGACTCCTATATATAGTGACTATTTTGGGGGCATCACCATTTTTGTGCGTAAGAACCTGGCTCCCTATATAGGGCATTACTTGATATCCATAATGAACTGCAAAACAGTGTAGAACTGATGCATGCACATTAACACGCTTTAGATCCCATGGTGCATTTTGGGTTTTCATTGAATCATCCATAACTTCTAATCACGTTAGGCTTATGCAAATAAACTCCATGCTGTTTGACTTCTGGCGCATAATTAGTGTCGGAATTCCCTATATTCTGTAACCTTAGAGAGTGGACAACATCTGCCACACCCCGTGCCCTTGAGGATGCCTGATAGACCCCATAGCTGGCTGAGGACATTGCCTGTTCCCCAGTTGTCCTGGGGCCAGCCACACTGGTCAGCTTAGTTACCCACTATCAAATTTTTTCTTTTACTGAATTATTCATTGGTTGACTTCCTTTTGGCAGGAAAACAAGCTATGTCCACTTATGAGTTCTGGCTTTAATACTGTTTAACCCTGATTTGATGCTGTTTAACCCTGATTTGATATCGTTCAACCTTGCTTTGATGCTATCTCGGCCTGGATATGATTCTGTTTTACCTATTTACGTCCCGGCGGTAATAAGTAAATTGCTTTGGTAATGGCCCCGATTCCATTCCAACTACCTTGTTGTAATGAAAGTATGTTCTGTGCAGTTTGTTCCTGAGCGGCTTGCTCCTGTTACGTTGACTCCTCCAGGTTATTTCTGAAGATGGGAAGTGTGGAGGTTATATGAGTCCTGAGGACATGTCTCGGCTGTCTGCTGTTCAGTGAACCTCTCAGGCCGGATGCAGGGGAAGTCAGGGAAATCTGGCCATCTGGGCACATTTTATGAAGCCTATTCTGATAAAATAACAAAAACAAGCCCTTTTCCAAACAGTCCAAATATATTTTTGGGGCTGATAGTGGCCTGAAGCTGAACCAAACCAGCTGCACTCTGCAGAATGGGACTCCCCATCCACTCACCTGTCACCGGCTCAGCATGTCATCACCCAGTCACTCACCCTGTCATCTACTCACCCGATCACCCACTCACCTTGTCAGCTACTTACCTTGTCATCTACTCACCCACTCAACCTGTCACCCTATCATATACATAACCACTGAATCTCTCGCCATGTTACCCACTCAACCTGTCACCCTATCATATAAATAACCACTCAACCCCTCACTGTTCAACCGCTCATCCATTCACCCTCTCATCCTGTCCATCGCTACATGGCATTCTGTCTGGTTAAGTTGTGGACACTGGATATCGAACCCAGTTCCTCTGGATACCCTGGCCACTACCTGCTCCTAGTAGTAGTTGAAATTCTATTAATTGTATTATTTTCTTCTCTCCATGGTATCTCATTAAAACAGATCCTGCTGTCAGGCCCCACCCACTACAGTGCAGCCCTGCCTCCCAAATATTAATTGCGTGGACGTTTTAATCAGAGAGCTAATTTCTTCTTCTGCAGCGGCGGCGGCAGCGCGCTGTAGCCCTGTTTGATAAGCCAGAGTCTGCACAGCACCCAGGGCTGGAGGCAGCCGAGCGGGCCGCAGCTGGTGGTGATCCAGCCTGATCCATTAGGCCGGGCATGGGGAGGTTGCAGAGTGAATTAAGAAACAACAGCAGAGCCCGACAACAGCCCGGTTACAGGGTGATGAGTTTGTTTGGATGGCGTCCACCGTGGTTCTTATCTTTCCTGTTCCCGAGTCTCACAGGGCTTCCTCTCTCTACCTGTATCTGTCTGCCTTCTCATTTCAGAGCCGTGGTTGCTGGTTGCTAACCCCTTTTTGTGCCGTGACCCTGGTTTCAGGTCTGAACATTTCCATCTTTATTACAGCTGCTCCCCTACACATCGCTTTCATCCTGTCAACATGTGTCAGTTACAGCAATGTCTCAAGTGAGTGGATGCACTTTAATCCAAAGCAACTCACAGTGAGTTCAGATACAAGTCAGATTGATTATTTAGGAGATGGTTAGGGGTCCAGGGTCATCTTGCTCTAGGATGCATACAGGTAGACCATAGCAGAGGAATCAACCTCGTAACCTTTCAGCTGGGAGTCAGATACCTTTTGCCACTACACTATCCTGCCCCCCTCATAACAGCCCATAATAACCATACACCCCGTCTCTATGGTAGCAGATCTCAATCCGCCCACTGGCATTAATGACATCATGAGTGCTCCTTAATGACATGGGTCTGAGCCTTGACAATGGACAAAAAGCCTCTAAGGATAAAGACTAAATAGTAGCTGAAGGCTCATCTTCGATTCAAATGCTAGCTCATTGCATCTTGTACTCTCTGTCTCTCTTCCTCTCCGTCTCCCTCTCTCTCAGTCTCTCCCTCATATGCTTGACTGGGAACTCGAGAAGTAGTAGAGAGGTTCTGGGCCAGGAGAACAGAATGTCTATTTTTACGTGTGTGTGTGTGTGTGTGTGTGTGTGTGTGTGTGTGTGTGTGTGTGTGTGTGTGTGTGTGTGTGTGTGTGTGTGTGTGTGTGTGTGTGTGTGTGTGTGTGTGTGTGTGTGTGTTAATTGGTTGGATAGGAGTTGTCCAGCCACTGACAGCAGGCTGTCTCCCTCTGAGAACACACACACAAACACACACACACACACACACACACACACACACACACACACACACACCACACACCACACACACACACACACACACACACACACAACACACACACACACACCAAACACACACCACAGTAGTTCATATCAATCTGACTATGACTTTAGTAAACCGGTTTTCCTTTTCACTGTTTTACTGTAATCATAAACAGTGAACCAACATCGCTGACTGCTCACTTGATCAATAACGTTGAGCTGCGTATCTGCTTGTCTTGTGTAGTTCAAGGTCTTAAGTACAGCATTAACTTTAGACAGACAAGAGGAACAAAGACTGAAGACAAGAACCGCCCTCAAGTTTGTCTTGTTCTTGTTAAGTGGGAGGAACCGATAGCAGCATTTAAATATTTATGTATTATACATCAAGTACAAGGACAAAAGAAACAATGCCTTCCATCAAGGCGGGGGTTATATAAACCCAAACAAAGCCTTACTTGGGCTTTTTTTTGCTTTTGTCCGAAATAAAGGTACTGGAAAATAGAAGCATTACGTTTGGTTGAGCCTGTTAGATTATGTTTCTGGATCTTTGTTTGCAACAACCCGTGTCTTCTCCAGTATTATGTATCGCAATTCAGTGAGACCAGATGAGACCGGTTGAGACCAGGTGAGACCAGGTGAGACCGGTTGAGACCAGGTAAACTACAGTGAGACCATGTGAAATACAGTGGGACCATGTGAAATACAGTGAGACCATGTGAAATACAGAGAGACGATGTGAAATACAGAGAGACCATGTGAAATACAGTGAGACCATGTGAAATACAGAGAGACGATGTGAAATACAGAGAGACCATGTGAAATACAGTGGGATCATGTGAAATACAGTGGGACCATGTGAAATACAGTGGGACCATGTGAAATACAGTGAGACCATGTGAAATACAGTGGGGCCATGTGAAATACAGTTAGACCATGGGAAATACAGTGGAACCATGTGAAATACAGTGAGACCATGTGAAATACAGTGGGACCATGTGAAACAGGGAAACTAGGTGAGACCTGGTGAACTATAGTGAGACATATACATTAACCTGTGGCAAATGGAAATTCTCTGTTGGAGTGGGCTGGTAGCAAGAGTAGATAATTGTCTACGAGATCGATGGCGGCGGAGATACTCAATGTCTTGGCCAAGGCGATCCAGCTCAAAACCTACCCTAGATAGGTACTAGGGGAAACCGGGTGAGAGCAGGTGAGACCAGATGAGACCAGTTGAATACAGTAAGACCGGGTGAGACCAGGTGAATACAGTAAGACCGGGTGAGACCAGGTGAATACAGTAAGACCGGGTGAGACCAGGTGAATACAGTAAGACCGGGTGAGACCAGGTGAATACAGTAAGACCGGGTGAGACCAGGTGAATACAGTAAGACCGGGTGAGACCAGGTGAATACAGTAAGACCGGGTGAGACCAGGTGAATACAGTTAGACCGGGTGAGACCAGGTGAATACAGTAAGACCAGGTGAATACAGTTAGACCGGGTGAGACCGTGTGAATACAGTAAGACCGGGTGAGACCAGGTGAATACAGTTAGACCGGGTGAGACCAGGTGAATACAGTAAGACCGGGTGAGACCAGGTGAATACAGTAAGACCGGGTGAGACCAGGTGAATACAGTTAGACCGGGTGAGACCAGGTGAATACAGTAAGACCGGGTGAGACCAGGTGAATACAGTAAGACCGGGGTGAGACCAGAGGATGAATTTAGCAGTGTAGACCTGAGACAGTAGAGACTGGGTCACACCAAGTGAATACAGACGGACCACGCGAGGCCACCTGAATACAGTCAGACCAGGTGTTACTTCACTAGACCATGTCAGGTGAGACCAGATCAGATAGACCAGGTGACACCAGACGAGCTAGACCAGGTGAGACCAGACCACGTGAGACCAGTCTGAAGCAGATAAGGCTGGGGCGTCAGCTTTAGCGTCTTAACAAAGTGCTCCTGTCATCTCACTGGCAGGGCGGCTCTTTTATCTTAAACTCTGTGCTCCCATATGGCTGTCCTCCTCCCTGCTGCCTCCTATCTGAGAGGGAGGACGCAGCCATGGAGACAGGGAACGATTCTAGCGGAGTTTCAATTAAACAAAGCTTTCCCCCGCCGCTGGGCCCTGCCGCTGGGCCGCTGCCGCTGGGCAGCTACCGGGTCGCATCTCTTATTGTAAATCACCTGCCATGCCGCAGAACAGAGAACAATGCCGGGATAATTTTTCCGGCAATCTGCTCTTCCTCCTGCCCCCTCCTCTTCCTCCTACCTCCCCCCTCCCCCCCCCCTCCTCCTCCTCTTCCTCTTCCTCCTCCACCTCCTCAGCCTAATCGTCCGCCTCCTTCCTCCTCCTCCTCTCCCCCTCACCCCCCAAAAACATGAACAAATAGCAGTAGCATTTTGCTTCAGCCGTTCAAGCATGCTGTTGTTGCCGTGGCAGCCAAGTGTTGATGCAGCTCCTCGTGATGCAATACAACTGCCAACAGTTTCGGATTCATCATGCGTCGTGTTGCACTTTGTCCTGCACGCTGTCTGCGCCGGGGCTGCACTTTGCGCTACTGCTGTCAGAACTGAAAAACGTCTGTGAAGACGGCTCTTTTGAGGAGGTTCTGTTTGTGGTCTGGCCCTGCTTGGCAGGAGGCTGATACAGAGCCTCTCATGAAGCCTCTTACGGAGCCTCCGGTGCCTCATGCGGAGCCTCATCAGTAGCCTCCAGGGCTCGATGGTGGAGGATCCTCAGCCTCAGATGGAGCCACATATACAGCCTCCTGAGCCTCAAATGGACCCTCCAGAGCCTCCTAAGCCTCATATAGAGAGGAGGGGGCAGCCCTCTCTGGCAGCGGGAACTCAGAAGGAGGGTGGAGAAGAGAAGGGTGATGTGTGAGGAGGAGTTAGGGGACTAGGAGGAATGAGGAGTAGGGAGTGGGACTTGAGGAGGCAGGAAGTGAGGAGGAAGCAGTTGGGAGAGGGGTGAAGGAGGGCGTGAGGTGGGGGAGGAGGAGAGTCTCCTGGGAACCAAACGAACCTCGCTAGCTTTGCAGATGTGGTGTGGCTCCCCCCCCCCCCCCCCCTCATACAAAAAGAGGCATCTTCAACAACAACAAAGATGGCGTCGGCTGATGTGCATGGTTCTGTTGATTCAGCCATCGAGACGGTATTAAAGGAGACATATTATGATGTTTTCCCAACAAGTAAAAATACTACATGAGTTCCAGAAAACATGTTTTATAAGCTTGGCTTTTAAAAAAAAAAGTGTTTCAGTCCCTTCAGCAGATGCCGTTTGGGGTGTCTGTAGCTTTAATGCAAATGAGCTGCTGCCCATTGACCAATGAGCTGTCAGAGTGAACCACAGCATGGAGGAGAAGTGATTGTTGCCATTTGCAGACTCCCGGAGCTCTATATCTACTGTATATGGTATAATATAATAATATATCGGTATCTATATCTGCGTCCGACGTCTCTGGTACTTCCACAACAAGTAAAGACTCGTAGTAGGGGTTATCCCCGCTATGGTTGAGAAGAATTTGAGGAAAGGAACTTTGGCTTTGAGCTGCCGGACTGCTGCTGAGTCCCCCCCGCTGGAGATGCCGGACTGCCGCCGAAGCTCCCCTGCCGGACTTCCGGAGTGGAGTTGCCGGACTGCCGCCGGAGCTCGTGGCAGTCCGGCAACTCCGCCGGAATCCCTGCTAGGTAGTCACATGGCAACCTGACGACAAATGATCTGCTTTTGGATGGAATCTCCCTTCTTCTGAAATGTGCGAATATCTCCACCCAGCGCCCGAAACAACACCCCACATCCCAGGAAAAGTGTTTTCATAATATGTCCCCTTTGAACAGCCATCACAGCTCTTCTCTGCTGCAAGCATGTCGTCTGCTTACAGTTCGTCGCTCAGGTGCTGCGTCACCAGTTTGGTCGGTCAGGATTTGTTGTAGGCCTATCCAATCGCGTCAAGAGGCGTTTTAGTCCGTGCCCGTTGATGATGCCCATTTGAAATCGAAAATGATCAGAGAGGTTCCAGACTAATTGCAGTTTGCACTTCGGGTGGCCCTGCCAGACTAGGAGGAGGGAGGCATGTGCAGTAACGAGGGGAGGTGGGTGTGAGGAGGAGGTGGAGGGAGTGAAGGAGGGAACGTATGTGTGAAGGACTGTAGGCGGGCCGTGACCCGGTCCCCAGCTGAACTTCAATAATAATTGGTTTTGGACTAGAAGGGAAAAGGGCACTGGTTGGTCTAACGAGAGACTGAAGTGTCGTGCAGGGACCGAGGGGAACGCGGTGCTCCGGTTCTTTCAAACTGTAGATTAGTAATAGAAAGCTAGCTTGTTTTTGCTGTCTAAAAATATTCCCTATGTATTTCATCAAACGTGTTTGCAAATCAGAAAATAATTTCTTGGCAAACAAAGAGATGTGAATAAACATTATAATACAGGATTAGAGTCTTCAATTTATTGCTATATTTTTTATATATTATTCACATATTGTCCAACAACAACTACTGTCCCCATATTTGTTCCTACTATGGTTAGATAAACTAGATTATAATTATAGATTTGATTCTAAACTATAAAATCAATTTTGACCTTTAAAGGTATTTCCTGGCTTGTTTGTCTTGCAAGATCTGTCAACGTTAGCCATCTGACACTCTGTTGCCAGGTGACCAACAGTTTACAGATATTCGTCAACTCTCCAATTAGAATGTTTACAGCTGAAATTAAACAGAACTGAAATGTAATATATTTAAAAGATGCTAGATAAAGGTAGTATGGTCAGTTAGTCATCCAATTCTTATCTCTATCATTCCAAATATAAACTAATTTGCAAGATGTGCAAGATGGAGGTTTCAAAAGACAATTATAACAAATGTATTCCTAGAGTGGCCAGTCTTCTACACAGTGGCCCAGTTTCCCAATGTGAAGGAAACATGCTCAACGGTCGCCAACAAGCACTGTTCCAATGTTGAGAACCCTCGGAAGTTCGCGTCCTTTTGTTTTTGAGAATTCCGAGATTTTTCAAGGATGCATTGCTGGATCCTTGACAAGCAAAAAATACCCACAATCCTCTGCGTTCACACGCTGCAAGGGATATTAAAAATGGCAGAGGGAAAGCAGTACACGTTCAAATGTAAGTGAAGTTATATTAAAGTTTTCAGAAATTTTTTGTGCTGTATTGCTTTTTATAGATTCATCATGTTAATTGAAATAATCAAGCTGAAAGACCAGTGTCACTTTTCAAACGTTTTTGCAATTAATGATACGTTGCTATATTTTATATGGACGTAGCTGGTGTTACACACCACTGTCACCAATAACAATTTCAATTTACTCGCTCACAAGATTACATTATTTATGTATACCTGTTTATGTTTGTGTTTAATCTTTTTTTTTTATTTAGAGTCAGCCTAGCAAACAGAGACTTTTGTGCGCCTGAGGGTGGAGCAGAAACATTTGTTTACCGGTTGAAGGGATACTGCCATTAATGGCTATCGGTGAGAAGCTCTTGCGGGAACCAATATTGTTAAATAAATGCACCACTGGCAATTGCCAATGTTTGTATTTTGTAATGAACGTATATAATTGTAATTGATATAATTTACTTATGTGTTCATAGCACTGGTAGATGGTAGGTATGTATGAATGAATGAATCAGATCAGTTTAATAATATATCCAAATTAATACATGTTTATAACCACTTTCTTGGTCTTTTTTCCCCTTCATAATAGTAATCAACCATACCGTAAATGTGATGCATGAATTAAGTTCTCAGACAATTTCACTTGGTTTTAAAATTTTTAATAAAGACGATTCGATCAACCGCAACAAAGCTTTTGTGACTTCCTCAAAGAGGCTCCATGCGAAGGCGACATGACCGCCTTCACAACAGTCAAAAGTCAGATAAATATTGATCAGCTTGATTGCTTCCATGTTTTATTCATAAGAGCACATGTGTTTACAAGCGGAAACGCAGTGTTAAAAAGAGGAGGCGGAAGCTCTTCCACACCAGCAAGTCGTTCCAAAGTCTGAACGTTACAAACGCTAGGCAGCACCCGAGCCTGCACTCTAGTCTCATCTCCACAGGACGCGACTAGCAAGGAAGTGTCCTAGCAAGGCTGCAGCCTTCACGTTGGGAAGCAGCCAGTATTATAATCTTGTCTCAGTACATTAGTATCCAGACGGGATGTTTTAGTTGGTCTTCCAACCGCTGTTGGACAAGGGGGACACCGACAATAGGAAGACGAAATGCTGTGGAACGCGCGTTTACAAATGCAGCAACATGATCGGCAGAATAACACTTATGCAAAATATGAAAAACCCTTACCCTAAATCTTCACTATTAACCCTGCATTATATTCCAACTTTAATTCTCTGACTACGTTACGCTGAGCCCTTGGCGCAACAGAGCCTTAAGACCAACAAACAATCAAGGAAGTGAATCTCTGAGCTGAGGAGCTGTCACTAGACTGTCAGGGAAACTCCAAACCAAGCTGATTAATTATGCACAGTATCTCGTGTATCCTCTAGAATAATCACACCTGCCTCTCGAATCATTAGTTTGAGCTGACCTGTCGTACCGTCTGCGATCTTGACTTGCTATACCCTTCTCAACGCGGGAGATACAAATACAACTGTGTTCATAGTGTTTTGTGGTTTTATATGGTACGCAGAGGTAGGGTTCTAAACCTCTGATGTTACGATACCAGCTTGAATTTTGAATGTTATCTTAGTTTGTTTTCAGCGGTGAAACCATAACAAAAGAATATATCAGAGTACACACTTTACGCTGTGTTTTGGTCTGGTGTAGGAGGTACAAAGCTCTCCGGAGAACTGAGAATTATTTTGATTTTTATCAGGCGCTTTTGTCCCACACTAACATACAGTGAAATAAAGGTTGAATACAGATATTGGGGTTTATACCTAAACCTTCCAGCCTTTAGTCGAACCCCTAACCTATCCTGACCTCCCAGTTTTTGCGTTGCATCCTGAGTCTATTTACGGTACCCTAAAAATTCACAATTGGTGTACAATAATTACCAATTCATTACTATTAGTTCTGCAATAAACATTAACTGACAATGAACTGACAGCTAATCAAAAGTAACCCAATGGTCTAGTATAATTTACTAATGGTGTAGTGGTGGATGTTATAACTGATATTAATTAAGTTAAACAAATGTTATACATTATGTAATATGGTATAAATTAGACCATTAGTTAAGTTTGAATTAACTGTTTATTGTTTGTTAATGCTTATTGCAACATTTAAAAATGTAAATTAAAGGGTAATTCCGGTGTAAAATTGCGTGTTGCTGACGGATGTCACAATCTCTGTGTTCGTCAATCTACCTATCGAGTCTTAAAAACAAAATGGCGTCGGCGGGTGATCTACTGATGGTATTGATGGTATAAACAATCTGTACACTTACAAAATTCTCAATGCCTCGTTTTATATGTTAAGACCCTTATTATACTACCAAAGAAGTGTCTGGCTACTTCTAGCTTTTTAAGTGGTTTAAAATAGCAATTTAGTTTTTACCATAACCACTGCCCCTTTGTTCCAAGTTTATAGCATTTGATTGAATCTACTAAAAACAGCCAACTGAAGAAAGCGTCTATATGCGGTTTTTGTGCTCCAAAACAAACGTTTCAACTCATTATCATACAAAACATGTCCCAAATCCATTTTACATCGGAATTACCCTTTAAGACTTTATTATCACACTCTCTTGCACAGTCTTGTAAAGGTGCTATGACCTATTCAATGATGTGAATTACTAAACAAAAAATGTGTAGAAAGCAATTGATAAATAATAATAATTCATTCAACTTATATCAATATGTAATGTAGTATTAGATAGATCTGTGCGTGTGTCTGTTCTTCCAAATGGATCAAAACAAGGAGAGGAGAAAAGCTGAAGATCAGCAATTAGTCCATGTCTCTGACCGCTGCTTTACCAGCTCAGGAGTTCAACTTGAGGTCAGTAGCACACACACACACACACACACACACACACACACACACACACACACACACACACACACACACACACACACACACACACACACACACACACACACACACACACACACAGATATATACACACACACACATACCCACACACACACACAAACCCACACACACACACACACACAAACACATACACACGTCAACATTAAGAAGGTGTGGTTGACATGAAAAACAGCAGAACGCTCCGCAGCATCCTGCAGTGACAGCAGACATCCATCATCAGCTGAAGATGTCAGCTTACATTAAATGATCCTACCATCTCCCTGGCTACCATTACTCTGATAGTGCCATCATGGTCACGCGATCACCCTGTTTACAATCACCGCGTGTACAGCACCACAGATACGACGACCGAGTGTTGGTTTCCATGATGGTATCCGTGGTGGATACGACCAGGAACATTGTTATTGTGGTGATGGTGTCAGGCTTTAAGGGGCTCAGCTGGATAGGCAGACAGGAAGACAGAGAGACAGACTGGATGTCTGACCAACAGACAAAAAGACAGACAGTCGCATATGTGACCAGACAATAGTATATGTGTACAAGCAGACAGACAGACAGATGGTCTGGTGGTAGCACTCTCTGTGTTTGTGTGGGTGCTGGTCTCTGAGGAGGTTGTACGGCTAAATCATTCAGGAGGAAAGCGAGAGGAGACGGACATCCTTCATCAAACTTTTAAAAGGGGAGAGAGGATGGAGTGAGTGGGGGGGAGGGAGGAAGGGAGGGGAGAAGAGAGTGGGTCAAGAGAGAGAAAGAGAGAAGGGGAGGAACATTATTTGTACTACAACCCTATGAACATGCTGTTTACTCCAGAGGTACTTGTTGACTTCTTATAAGTGGACTCCATAGGTCCAGATACATATTGTGTGTGTGTGTGTGTGTGTGTGTGTGTGTGTGTGTGTGTGTGTGTGTGTGTGTGTGTGTGTGTGTGTGTGTGTGTGTGTGTGTGTGTGTGTGTGTGTGTGTGTGTGTGTGTGTGTGTACCATGTTAAACATGACAATGTTAATTTACCTTCAGTCGTAATGATGGTGGATGTGTTACATTCTTGCATTCACTGTGACGTTGATATTACGTCATTATTGATTGGGTTGAAACGAGGTCTGGGGGAGGAGATGTAAGTGTGGGTTGCAAGGAATTATAGACCTAAAAAATTGGTTAAAGACCATTGCTGTAGAAGAAAGCTTCCTGTGTAGCTAGTATACTAGCCTAGCTTCCTGTGCAGCCACCCTAGTTTACTGTCTAGGTAGTACACTGCCTTCTGTGTAGCTAGTGTATTGCCCTAGCTTCCTGCACATCTCATATATATTAGCCTAGGTTTCTCTGTAGCTAGTGTATTGCCCTAGCTTCCTGTGTAGCTATTGCATTGGCCTAGCTTCCAGTGTAGCCAGTATACTAAACTTGCTTCCCGTGTAGCTAGTGTATTGGTCTTCATGTGAAGCTTGTATATTTTAGCATAATTTCCTTGTGTCACTACATTCCACTCAGAGCCCGACTGTGATGGTAATTACAGCGGGGACAAATGAGACGAGAGCAGCGCTACTGTCGGACGTGACAGTTCCGTCCGTCCTCTCTCTCCCCGTTCTGCACCGGGTTGGGTCGTGTCCAATCTCTCCGTACATCTTTTAGACCTTGGAAAGTTGAGGCAGCTGAGTAGCTCTCCGAGATGTGGATTACTTTTTCAATATTTGCCTAGACATCCAAGGCAAAATAAAACTTAGCTGGGAGTTGAATTCACATGAAAGAACTGAGGAATGGGATCTTTATTCCTAGACACAAAGGAGAACCGTATGCTCCCATCAGCTTCCTCGCAGACCTCTGATCGCTTCTTGGATAGCAGAGATGCTTTCATTGAGGTCCTCAGATGTGGGAGGTACCAATTGGGGCTCACGTTGTGACACATGGGCACACACACATACACACACACACACACACACACACACACACACACACACACACACACACACACACACACACACACACACACACACACACACACACACACACACACACACACACACGGTATGATTGATGTAAGGACTGTGAGAGTCATCGTGACTTTGAAGATGAATAGATTGTATTGCGCACCAAACCGGATGGGATCCTCGTCCCATCTGAAAGCAGCTGGATCTCCCAGCAGCGTCTCCTCTCATCCCCACCAGCTTCCCGCTGCAGGAGTAACAGTCAGGCTAACCCTAGCGATCGGAAACAGAGCTGCCTGAGCTTTCTAAAGACAGCTATCCGCCGTGTTTAATACGGTATGACACCAGGCTCGACACACCTGTTCTCTCCAGAGAGAGCGAGAAGGAGGGAGAATTATGGGGTGGAGGGGAGAAAGGGAGAGAGAGAGAGAGGAGAGAGAGAGAGAGAGAGAGAGAGGGAGAGAGAGAGAGAGAGAGAGAGAGAGAGGGAGAGAGAGAGAGAGAGAGAGAGAGAGAGAGAGAGAGGAGAGAGAGAGAGAGAGAGGAGAGAGAGAGAGAGAGAGGAGAGAGAGAGAGAGAGAGAGAGAGAGAGAGAGAGAGAGAGAGAGAGAGAGAGAGAGAGAGGAGAGAGAGAGAGAGGAGAGAGAGAGAGAGAGAGGGAAAGGGAGAGAGAGAGGGGGGGGGGGGGAGATGGTGCTTTGATAACCGAACGCGCACATTAAGCACACGTGGAGCTTCACCTGTCTGTCCTACTGTCACACCTGGGGGATAAGAGCCTTAATTATCTTTCCTGTGTACATGCTGATAAACCACATCTGCCTAGCTAAGCCTTACATCATCTATCAATCAATCACATATGGGAGAAAGAGGTGGGGGAGAGAAGTGGGAGGAGGGGGAGTGGGAGGGGAGGGGAGGGGGGGGGAGGGAAGGAGGAGGAAGATGAAGCAGTTTGTCTCGCAAAAATATTTCAATGTCATAGCAGAAAGTACATAACGGAAAGAGGAATTAAAAACAGATGCAATAAATAACGTGGATGCTGAACAAATATATAGACTAAGAATCCTGAAAATGTAAATACTTAAAGTAAATGTAGAAAGAAAGAGAGATACATGGTGGACATTGGTTCAGGACCATGGAGAGTTACAGGGTGGACATTGGTTCAGGACCATGGAGAGTTACAGGGTGGACATTGGGTCAGGACCTTGGAGAGTTACAGGGTGGACATTGGTTCAGGACCATGCAGAGTTACTGGGTTGACATTGGGTCAGGACCTTGGAGAGTTACAGGGTGGACATTGGGTCAGGACCTTGGAGAGTTACAGGGTGGACATTGGTTCAGGACCATGGAGAGTAACAGGGTGGACATTGGTTCAGGACCATGGAGATCGATGTTCAGTGACTCTTACAGCTGAAGGGGAATCCTTGTTTGGTTGGTGTATTTGTGTACTTGTGGTCGTGTTGTTTTGCTATGTGGTAATCTTTGAATAAGGATTTGATAAATGGTTGAGGAAGAAAGTGCGTTTGCATAGAGAATGCCAGAATATGTAAACATGTGCCAAGCAGCCCCCACCCACCCCTGGCAGGCGATTAGCATATATTAGCATATTAGACAGTGGAAGATTACACACATTTATATTCGTTCACGTTACCAGACAGGACAGAAGACTCTGGGGAGGAGAGATTTGAAGGGAGACTCTAAAGAGTTTAACATACGAGTCAATCTTTCAGGTATTGTTTTAATGCTTTAACGTAACACATTGAAAGCAGAAAGAAAACGCTTGTTTCCTAAGAAAAACCTTTTAGCACCCATAAAGTGATATGTATTTCCCATTAAATGGACGTGTTTACCCAAAGCGTCTTACAATACTGTCAATGCAAACATTCACATAATGGATGGCCCAAGTGGTAATCTAACCCCTAACCCTTAGTTAATGCCAGGCGGTGTGTGTGTGTGTGTGTGTGTGTGTGTGTGTGTGTGTGTGTGGTTTTGTTTAGATCTCAGCCTGATCTCCACATGCACCTGCTGTCCCAACAGACAGAGCCCCCTTCTCCTTCTCCTCCAACCCGTCCCCTCCTACCCTATTCTTTAACCTAGAGGGGGCTTGCCAGATATCCAGGCTGAACGTTAGACGTTGATAGGAGGGAACATGTTTGTGGATGATATTACCCTCTGTTCTGTCCGTCCCAACACCTGTGGGATGCAAAGGCTGAGGCTCTGCATTGTGGAGGCTTTTCAAAGATGTTTGACGACATTCTCTAATGATAACCATTAGTTGATACAGTTCTAAGCATTAATTAACAACATTACTTACATTTAATTACAAACATAAACAGCATTTGTTTAAATGTACACATTATTAGTAAATGATTACTAGCGCATTATTAGCATTACTTTTAATTTCATGTTGGTTAATTGTTAGCTAATACGAATCATGAATATAGCGCAGTGATCAGTCCTTCTGTGTTCCAGCCCCCTTGGAGTGAGGCTCTTGAGGCGAGAGAATGTTCATGAGCTCTAGCACTTATCTGGTCTACTGCAAGGCATTTTCCATTCTCTTACTGCCTGTGAGCTGCGTACGCAAGTTAACAGTCCCTGAAGCAAAACTAATCAACTTGACGAGAAGAACAAACGGCAAAGACAAGGAGAATAAATACCGAGTTTATTACGAAAGGATTTGACAAACAATATCCATGACATCAGAAACAAGGTAAAAATGTATCCCTCCAACGAAGGTCCCGCCCTCTCCATCGCTAGTAATGCTCATCGTGACCCCCCCCCCCCCCCCAACCCCTGGGGGTGAGGTTATGATCACCACGCCACATGAATAAACCACTCTTCGTCACTGGGTAGGGGGGGCGCAGTCCGTGGTGCTGAAGTCAGACCTTTGTGTTACACTCAAACAACTCCAATTAGTACCTGGGGGAATGTCATGTGACCGACGATGCTGGGAGTTTCCTGTATCATCCAGGATGTGATTACCTGCTGTCCTGGCCCTGTGGTCCAGACATCCATCTCTCTCTCCCGGGGGTTAGTAGGTGAGGGTCAGGGGGAATTAAATGACTTGCTCAAGGACTGAAGGGCAGCCTGTGAGAGAGAGAAGGTTGAACCTCTGACCTCTCAGCTAATACTCTGCTGCTGACTCACCACACACACAAGCACACATTCGTACACACACATACGTACACACACACACACACACACACACACACACACACACACACACACACACACACACACACACACACACACACACACACACACACATACGTACACACACATACATACACACACACACACACACACACACACACACACACACACACACACACACACACACACACACACACACACACACACACACACATCTCAAGTGTGGTGCACTTTAGCATGGTGTCTGACTCGATTTTCCTCTCTCCCATATGTAAAGAAAACACACACACACACACACACACACACACAGACACACACACACACACACACACACACACACACACACACTGAATTTAAATGTGAATGCATGTATGCATAATATATATTTTACTCAAACTAATATATACTGTACGTAGACATAATTATATCTGTGTTCAATAACTATGTGCAGATACTCCACATCGCATGCAGTTCTGCAGCCTTGGTAGGTTGCGGTAGAAGCGACTGGAGGTCCAAAGCTCTTGGGGTTGACTTGCTGAGCAGAGACGCGCACACACATACAGACGTGCGCTCTAACAGACATCAGGCGCAGAGAGCAAAGCCGCATCACGGCGAAGAAGCATGGCGTCCCAGCCAGGGGTGGTGTGGAGGTGGGTGAGTTGGGGGGGGGGGGGGGGTTGAGACCATGATAGGATCCAGAGTCAAAGCCTGATTGGATGATCACACAGGGGTCACACTGTTCAAAGGCTGTAGATCAGAGGACTGTGGGGGTCGCGGTGAAGAGGCATGCGTTTGAAGCCTAGGTGATTCCTCAGTCTGTCTGGTGATCTCCTTCCCGCGTGTACATTAAACCATAAGCTCTAGGCCGAGATCTTAACAATACCTAACCCCCCTCGTTGTCCTAGCCCCGCAGCTAAGTCCTCTCCATCTGTCTGCCAGCTTGAACCTTAACCCCGGGGACTCCAACATGGCTTCCATTAGAGCATTAGCTCTACCATTTGCATGGTGGTGGTCCGTGATGATGTCCTATACAAGATCAAATCTATATAAGCTGATCTCACTCTATATCCAGAGTGGGAAATATGCAAGATCAGAAGGATTAGAGTCGATAACAAGTCGTCATGTACATTTCCTGAGGAATTTATGCTACCGCAATAGTATGTTAATGTCAAAGTACATTTATGCTTCCCATTTTCGAATTATTATATTAATATAATTTTATGGAAGCCTATAAAGTATTAAATGAACTCTGTGAACCGAATAATGATAAAGAGCCTGCAAATCAGCTTTATGTACTTTAATTACATTCAATTACATGTGAACATGTATTTATACATGCAGTGTGCTATAAACACCTTTCTAGTTCAACCAAGTTAATTGCCTTCTTTATGCATATTAAAAACATGAAACTATAAAAAGGTTAATTATCTAAAAAGTAAACATTTAGTAACATATGAGTTCTTTGCGCAAAGCAAAATAAGCCCTTATCTTAATTACACTCATGCGTCCATTTCCAGAAGAGCCAAACAATCGGCAAGTATTTTAAAAAGCTTCAACGCGAGATGTCTGCTGAACTGATTGATTGGATCACAGGTGGATTTAATTGCCACACAGGTGGGCTAGATTAAAACACAGGTGTGTTTTAATTAGAACACAAGTGTTAATCAACGGCCTCCCGCGTTGTGATTGGGCGTTCCCTCACGACTGTTGTGGTGGGGGGGGAGTCTGCTCATCCCGCTCATCCTCTCGACGTTGACCAGGAGTCTCCACATCTCGACATCAGACTCTAGAACCCCGGAGCTCGTTAGGGGAGGCAGTTAATTGGCAGAGCGTCCTCCGTTAGGCCAGTGTAGCAACGAAAGCCGGAGCGGTGCTGTCTGTGTGGCGTGTGCAGCCAGACATATGACGCCCTCCCGGGAGTCAAGGAGAGCGTTTATTTGGCTCTCCAGATGGCATTGGGCTTATTCATAAAAAGCCTGTTTCCTGTTGTTATGGTCCAAAGGAGACACCTTCCCCTTAACAAGAGGAATAAGTTGGTAATTATCCCCATCGTGTTATCCAAAGTAAGGAGACAGGGGGTGTGTGTGTGTGTGTGTGTGTGTGTGTTGTTTAGTGAGTAGGCTATTTGTTTACCCAGAGATAAGGCAGGTGGCTAGCTCATTAGCATGTGCGGGGCGTTAGCATTACGCTAGGTTCTCTTAGTGCTGGCTTCAAGCCCAAGGGCGACGCGGTACAAAACAAAACAGAATAACAATGAAACACATTGTGGAGCGCAGTGCACCGCTTGGTCGCTCTCTATCGTCATCCGGGGTCTATTTAAGACATGGTGGGGAAAGCAACTGGGTTATATATTTATATTTATTCATGTGTGAGACTAGGAGCGGATCTAGGTTAGGAGTAATATGCGGTTTGGAGCATACATAACAGTGACTTCCCTGCCTGCAAGATAAAAGCTCTCTCGGGGGGATGAATCTAACTCGCTTGCTCATCAACAGGATCGCTCCCCGGGTTTCAAAGTCTTATCCCGCTCTGGTTCAGAGTCAGCTCTGAAATCGCACCGCACTCTCTGCAGTTGAAACATCTAGACTCAATGAGGGATTTGACCTCCTCCTTCTAAAACACACCCATTGCACCTCCTATTCCTCCTCCTCCACCTCTTCCTCCTCCACCTCTCTCTCTCTCTATACCCACACCTCATCCTCATGGATTCCCCTAAACCAATCAGGAAAGAGATGCACTGATTGTTCTGAAATTAGCTTGGAGCGGTCTTGAATCGAAATGGGCTCATAATTGGCAGACGCAGTCGTCTCGAAACGGCTATTCTCACAGCGCATCTCTCAATTACTAATGCTGACAGAGAGCTATAGATACTGTATATCTAACAAATCACACACCAACAAAAGCTCTTCAGTCGTAACTACAGCACCTTTTAATACGAGAAGAAACTGGCTCTTAGTTTAGGTCTGGTACAGAAGTCAGTTTGAATCCAATTAGAGCCGCAAACTATAAAAACAAGAAGAGCTATTTTTAGACCCAGAAGGCAACCGAGAGCAAAGGAGTATGTTCTGAGGTGTCTCTGCTCGGCCTGGGAAGCATGTGCATCGTAGCATCTTAAATAGCAGTACGGCAGAGTCACACCGTGGCGTTATCTTTGTTTAAACTTGGGAAAGGGCTATATTTGGAGACACATTAGTCAGCAAGGTGGGTGAGGGACTGGAGAGAGAATGGGTCCACACACGCTCCACTGAAACCAAGCCATCGCATCAGATTCCCGAAACCAGTATCATCCTCTCTTTGGATATAATGAAATAAACCACAGTGCTGGATCCCGTGCCACCGCACTGCTTATTAATTCATCATGTAAACACAAGCCCAGAACATGTTGCGTAATAATACGAACAGTTTGATTTCCTTTTGTTGGGAGCTGAGCTGTAAAACCCATTATAAATTCAATCCTTGTTTCAGTTGGCTTATATAAGACACATATTATAATAATCCTGTGTTCTACTACAGTGCAGCACTACAGTAGCCTATATCTACAGAAGAGGCGTATTGGTATGAGTATAATAAGGTTTATTGAGAAAATATGATATTAATATATTTCACTTGTGTCGTATTTGAAAATGTCTTGAAAGTGAGACAGGGTTGAAATGAGGTGTGCGTTTCGTGTGTGTGTGTGTGTGTGTGTGTGTGTGTGTGTCTGTCTGTCTGTCTGTCTGTCTGTCTGTCTGTCTGTCTGTCTGTCTGTCTGTCTGTCTGTCTGTCTGTCTGTCTGTCTGTCTGTCTGTCTGTCTGTCTGTCTGTCTGTCTGTCTGTCTGTCTGTCTGTCTGTCTGTCTGTCTGTCTGTCTGTCTGTCTGTGTGTATCAAGTCAAGGTAGAACTTTTAGCTCTATTTCTTGAAATAAAGAAAAACTTTTTTACTGTTTTAATCACCATCATCATCACTTTCAGTAGTTGTCAGTAGTTCTATCAGTTTAAGTGGGCCTATTGCTGTCCGAACCACAGGATTAACTCAAACCGTCGCTGGATGCAAGTATGCAAACCGAAACATCCGGCTCACCTTTCAGCGTGCGGTCTGAACGTAAGCGCTTCTTAAATATATGATGACTTTCCAGTGCTGGCCCCCCCGCTGGCCTCGCGCGATGTAGCGCACATCTGTTGTTATGCGGCACCGGGTTTTCTTTTTACAATGTATTTTTACGAGCATATAAGAGAGATCGCTACATAATGTTAATTTGTATAATATATATGCATATCAATTAATGACATTTTGGTGGACGCGATTTTAATTTACTGTCGCGCTCCCCCTCCTGTCCACAACTCACACACCCATACGCTGGGCGCTGTGTGTGTGTGTGTGTGTGTGTGTGTGTGTGTGTGTGTGTGTGTGTGTGTGTGTGTGTGTGTGTGTGTGTGTGTGTGTGTGTGTGTGTGTGTGTGTGTGTGTGTGTGTGTGTGTGTGTGTGTGTGTGTGTGTGTGTGTGTGTGTGTGTGCGCGGTGTGTGTGTCTTTGTGCCGTTGTGTTCTGCAGACAATTAAAACGCACCATTGGTTCCGGAATCCCACAACCAAACCCAGATATGATTGCTCGACGCGATTTTACCTGACCATTTCCGATTTAAGTCATCAAATTGTTTACATTAATGGTCTTTTTCAATTTAGCCAAGTTTCAACGTGATTTATTTATTTTTAAAGCTTTAATGTAGTCTGACGAGTTGACATCAAGGTTTTTATTTATTTTTTATTAAAAATATGGTTTCAACTTTTTCCACTAGCGACTATTCAGACGTCGATTCCCCCCAGAGCGGCAGAAGTGGAGCGGCGGAGCGGTGGAGCGGCAGAGCGGCAGAAGTGGAGAGGAGCGGCAGAGTGGCAGCAGAGCGGCAGCAGCGCACCGCTCGTTGCGCGTCGGCTGCTCGTTGCGCGCGAGCCTCCGCGGTGACGAGACGTTCCCGAGGACCTACCGACCGACTGCGCTTGGCAAAAATGGAAATTAAACCGATGTTTGGAGTAAATACTCGGTGCGAAACTATGATGCCATGAAAGATGTGACGATAGGACTTGTCCTGGATGGAGTCGCGACCAACACGACAGGCAACCCACCCGGTAAGAAGTCCGATCCGGAAACATTGTACTGGTTTCAACTAACTGGGTGTTTTTCGCCGGTTTTTATTAGTAATCTGAATCATTATTCTGCTGCTTATTGCCCCCGATGTGCTCAACCTACTTACAGAAACGCAATGGACAGGCTATGTGTTATATAGGCTACATGTCCCGCACTGTGAATATGGGTTTCGAAGATTTTAGTTCCTCCAACTGTTCGGACCGAGCTGACTTTACCGTCATTGCAGCACTGGGTCCTCTTGAACGGGTTCGATGCCCTATTTAGAACCAACCGAACCATAACGGGTCTTCTCGCTTATCTAACAGCCATCGTACGCCATCTCCCGCCCTGCGAGGCAGAGCTGATAGGCGGTGGTGTGCGAGGTGGCTTGGATGAAATAGCCCTCGGACTGTTTTGACACTTTATTAGTGCGTTAAACTTGTTTTTTTGTGTGTGTCAATGCACTGCATCAGACCGGTGGTCACTTTAAGATGGTTGTTGGGTGTCTTCCCTTTGCACTTTGTGGGTGCAGGCAAAGGAGTGCACCTAAATGGATTTACGAGCTGTGTGTGAAAATGCGCAAATCTTTATTTAGCATGTCTGATCAATTCCTCTGGTTAGACGCCTAATCGCGTGGGTAAACGGAAACGGTCAATAACTCTTTGGCAGTAGATGTGTGACTTGTGGACCACGGAATGCATTTAGCATCCTAATCACATTTGGCTCGTTTATTGGCAGACGGAGACAGACGTATAAAGCCGTCCCTGAGGAGACGTCACATTTATGACATGACTTATGAACCTGGTTTAATAAGAGTCCACCCTGCCAGAGAGGCCTCGGGTTGAATTGTGGACTGCTTGGGCACCCGTATGTCAAACACATGCAGATTATGCTGGCTGCGAAGTGGGTGGACCAGGGAGGGGGAGGGGGGAGCGGGGGAGGGTTTTGTGCGGTCGTGGGTGATGTTGGGAGTTCTGCATCTTTCTCCTATCCAAGGGAATTTGGCGGGCCTCAGCAGCTCCTCCGTGCTACACAGGGCCCAGAACACTGAACCTAGGGCCTAATCCCAGCAGCTACTGAAACACGACCTCTGACCCCAGGGGATTAGCCCCGGACCTAATTGTCTTAGCGTTCACCGTTCCACCATTTTGACGTCGTTCCACCCTCCTCACGCTGGGCGAGGGAAGTATTGGGGGTTAATCTACCTCTTGTTCCATCTCTGAGTCTGCGATGAAAGCGATGTCAGACTAACACCAGGGAAACCACTAATCTCTCTGTAATCACAGATTAGGTTTTGCCGCTGCGATGACTTGCTCCGGGGACGGGAGTGTGGCTGGTTAACGTTGATGGTGTGCTATGGGGTGTCAGCTCACCTCCTCTCTCCTCCTGAGGGCGCAGCCACTTTTAGTGCTTTCACCGGCTCTGAACATGAGCAGGTAACAGCCAGGATGATTCATGGTATTTATTTGTTAGGGTTCGTCATAAGCCCGGAAGCACTTGTTCTTGTGTGGCTGTGGCCGAATTATATTCACCACAATTGTGGTCAGATGTATACTTATTACTGGCTCGACTCACGCTTCTGCTGTATCGTGTGTGGTTTGTGTTTTTTTTTTGGGTGCATGATGTGTATGTGTGTGTGTGTGTGTTAGTGGGTGTGTGAGGTGTGTATGTGCCTGAGAGGTCTGGGTGTTGTTTGTGTTTTTTTAGTGTGTGAGTGTGTGTTGTGCGTGTGTTCAAATGTGGGTGCGCGCACGTGTGTATGTGTGTATACATTTGCATGTGTGTGTATGTGTGTGCGTGTGTGTGTACATTTGCATGTGTGTGTTTGTTTGTGTATGTGTGTGCGTGTGTGTGTGTGTGTGTGTGCTCAGAGCCTTCTTAGCGGCCGGTAGCTCTCGGCAGCTCTGCTATAAATAAGGACACATATGTCTGTGCCACAGCGTGCTCCTCCTGACGGCCGCTAAGCCGAGCGCTGAGTCCTGCAGGACCAGAGTGTGTACGGTCGAGTGGTGATGTGTGCGCGGGGTGGGGCTATTGTGTGTTTACATTGACCTGTGCGCGTTTGCTGCATCATAAACCCTGAGCTGACCTATCGCAGCCACACCCCTCCTCACCCTCACCTCCTCCCCTTCACCCCCAACCCCATCCTCAACCCACCCACACCTCCACCCCCCCCCCCCTCTCCTCCTCACCCCCACCTCCACCCCTCAACCCTTCCCCCCTACAATGCGTTCACACCATCAACGTTTCGAGCCGTTCGTAGTACTGCAACCCTGAGACGGCTGGCAGCCGCTGAGCTCATCTCCCCCGTTAGAACAAACGATCCGAGGTAATCCGACAGTCGTTGTTAATTCACTGGGCTACAGTGGAGTCAATAATGTGGAGCAGTGCTGGAATGCAGAGCTCATACGCACGGGGAGAGTTGAAGCTAAATCATCCTGATATTACAATAACCCGTGATATTAAACCAGGCCCAGCTGATGGGGCGCATTGGCTCGGAATATTACCTTTGTATTTCACCTCCTTGAGCTTCCCGGCAACAATATGCAATATGTAATCCGTGTGTGTGTGTGTGTGTGTGTGTGTGTGTGTGTGTGTGTGTGTGTGTGTGTGTGTGTGTGTGTGTGTGTGTGTGTGTGTGTGTGTGTGTGTGTGTGTGTGTGTGTGTGTGTGTGTGTGTGTGTGTGTGTGTGTGCGAATGTGTATGTGTGTGTGTGTAGGTACTACCTCATCAGCACCAAGTGAGATATCTGCTCTACAGCTATATGTTCCCCAGCCTGTAGTGCTATGCAGACAGAGTCACAGGAGATGCTGACAACACTATCGATGTTTGATGGTATGTTTTGGATTTCAAAAAGTTTTCAAATTGGTCTCCGAAATGTTTCGTAGTGCCGAACAGAACGCCTGATGACTAAGCTAAGCTGCAGTGTGAATAAGGTCACTTGGTCATCGATCTTAGGGGCATATGTTCCTAGGGTTAGGACAATGTGCGTGTTGAAGAAAATTGCAAAAATATTCAGGGCAAACAATGGGGTCCCTGGTTCAAAAGGTGACAGATCTGGACGGGCGGGGGCCAGGAGAGAGGCTCTGGGCAGAGCTCCAGCACAGGGAGAGCCTCCTCTCAGGTTCAGGCAACGGGACAAAGGTGTCTGCCGGAGATGGCATTTGACTAGAACGGGTGACGGTGGTGGAGTGAGACCTCTCCGTGTAATGCGATGATAATTCACAGCAAATCACATAGTGTGTCCCTGCTCTTTATTGCCTGCTGTTGTGGATCACAGTGAGAACAGACACAGCAGACGGGGAGGGGAGAGCGCTGGGCTGCGTGCGATGCTCGCAGCTAAACCGTATAAACCCTTTTTATTAAGAATCTGGAGTGGGAATAGTAGAGGATTTATTGAATTCTGAATTATAGCTCGACCTGAATGCAGAGTTGGTGAAAACGTTTACTGCCAAGCCGAGCTGGAAACAAAAAAAGGCTTATTTCATTCCTACTTCCTTTCTCTCTTTTTTCTTTTGGTGAAGCACATGCTAGATTAAAATGTATTATTTTACCACGGCATACCTTAGCATGGGTTAGGTTAGCAAATGCTATTTTAGCATGAGTCAGCTTGACGCGTGTTATCATTGCATGGGTTATCTTGGTATTGATTGCTACTTTGCTAGTTTCCTTCACAAAGAATGACACGATTTGCCCTTTGACTTCCATTGTAGCCAAGTTAGACAGGAAGAAGACAACAAACTTAATAATCACTAAAATAATTATGTCTACTCTCTAATTTCATGCTAAATACTGAACCCATTCTTTAAAGCTAGGGAAGGCAAATTAATTAAAGAAGTATTTGATTGAAATTATCTATACATCCCAGACAGCAATCAATAATCAAATACTCAAATACTAGACACGATACAATTTGATCTCAACTCGCAGAGCAAGGCATTACAAAACACTGCCCGGGTTAGAGGTTCCAATCCCGTCGGGATTCATCCGCGCACTAATGAATGAATGCACTCATGGTACTCCAGGACACTTTCATCTAAAGCCTCCACCAAATGGTCTATATAATATTATCTTATCGAGGAGTGGACTGGGTGGTTCTGTCTGTCCGGCCCCCTCCAGTAGTGACTTGGCAGACGTGAAGGGGCTCGTGTGTGTTTTGAACACAAGATCACTTTCTGAACATCGGTTCCATCCAGCAGGGTTCCAGGAAGTGGCCCCCGGCCCTGAGAACGTGTCGGAAACGTCCGCTGTGCGACGGTCCCGCAGCCCATATGCCCTTACGTCCAGGCCAGCAACACGCTGCCATCTGGGCTACATTAGCATCTCGTGCTCGGTCGCACACTGAAAAGCGCCGGTCAAACATATTCAGAGAGCAACGTTTTCTGATTGACTGGTCAATCATATTCAGAGGAAAATGTTTTCTAATGTCTGTCCCTCTGTTGCTCTGGCTCTGGCTCTCTCTCTGGCTCTGGCTCTGGCTCTCTCTCTCTCTCTCTCTCTCTCTCTCTCTCTCTCTCTCTCTCTCTTCTCTCTCTCTGTCTGTCTGTCTGTCTGTCTGTCTGTCTGTCTGTCTGTCTGTCTGTCTGTCTGTCTGTCTGTCTGTCTGTCTGTCTGTCTGTCTGTTCTCTCTGTCTCTGTCTTCTGTCTGTCTGTCTCTGTCTCTGTCTCTGTCTCTCTGTCTCTGTCTCTTCTCGTCTGTCTCTCTCTCTCTCTCTCTCTCTCTCTCTCCTCTCTGTCTCTCTCTCTCTCTCTCTCTCTCTCTCTCTCTCTCTCTCTCTCTCTCTCTCCCTGTCTCTCTCTCTCTCTGTCCGTCTCTCTCTCTCTCTCTCTCTCTCTCTCTCTCTCTCGTCTCTCTCTCTCTCTCTCTCTCTCTCTCTCTCTCTCTCTCTCTCTCTCTCTCTCTCTCTCTCTCTCTCTCTCTCTCTCTCTCTCTCTCTCTCTCTCTCTCTCTCTCTTTCTGTCCGTCTCTCTATCTCTCTCTCTCTCCGTTCCTGTCTCTCTCTCTCTCTGTCTCTTGTGTGTGTGTGTGTGTGTGTGTATGTGTGTGTGTGTGTGTGTGTGTCGTCATTTTAATAACCCACCGCTTTGATGAGCGAACAGAACAGAACACTGGAATAACAAAACCAACGCGCAGTCTGGGCACAGCTGGGCAAAAACTGCATCCAAACACCAGGATATTCAAATCAAATTGAATTAAAGGGCCCCTATTTTACCACCTGGTGTGATGGAAAATCGACCCTGGTCTCATCACAAGGATGGATTGTCACACCAGACGTCTGTCTAGCTATTATACATACGGGGGGTGGGGGTGGGGGGGGGGGGGGGGCGCTATCTATCCTGTTGTGACATCACAGTCCCCCCCCCCCCTCACTCTTGGGTATAATCTTCAATGGCCCGGTAATAGCTTATCAACATCGCACCTGATTATAACACCGGGGCCTCTGGGGTCTGAACAGTAGCAGAGCTCGCACCATCGCATGTGTAGCTCTCAGCGGCCTCACAAGCAACCTCGTGTTTAATTATTCATGGCCTTTGATACTCATCGTATGGACAACCCAATCCTACTGGTGACAGGTCAGCACTTAGCCAAGGAGACGCCAGTCCCCCAGGAACTACCAGCATCCCCCCCCCCACCCCCCTGCATTACTTCCTCGCTGGCTGCTCCCCTGCTCTTCTGGCTCCATCTCCTCCTCCTCCTCCCACTCCCCATCATCATCATCATCATCATCATCATCATCATCATCATCATCATCATCATCATCATCATCATCATCATCATCATCATCATCATCATCATCATCATCATCATCATCATCATCATCATCATCAGCATCATTATCATCAGCATCATTATCATCAACATCATCATTAAGTCTATCCCTTCCATCTCCTTGTCTTTCTCATCCACATTCTACTCTACTTTTTCACCCACCTCCTCCTCCTCCTCCTCCTCCTCCTCCTCCTCCTCCTCCTCCTCCTCCTCCTCCTCCTCCTCCTCCTCCTCCTCATCTCACTCTGTCTGGAGGTGTATCGATGCTGGACTCCCGTGGTGTGCTGTTTCCCCTGGACAGTAGTTCATCTGCTGTTCATTAGAAACCTCTCTATAACATTAATCTGGTGAAAGAGCGGAACCACCCAGAGAGTCTCTTCAATGGGATGTTGGGGAATAGCTCCATCGTTACGCTTCATACATTGGTGATGAGCTAGGTTGGATATATAATGCGCCATACATTTCCTGTAACTCGTGAACAGATAGTAGTGCCCAGGCCTCGCGGGAACAACGTGGGATTGTTTCTCTTTACCATGTAGCGCCAAAGCCACAAACCGTGGCTCTGAAGTTCCACCATCAAACAACGGTCTTATTCCCCGGCATCGACCTGCGGGACTACTACAGGGGACGGAAGGTTCTGCCGCAAAAAAAGACGCTCAATCAAAAGAAATGACTTGTTTTGTGTTTTTAAAGCTCCGTCTGTATCCTCGGCTGGTTTTTATGGGGCAACGTCGGGGCATAATCGTCTTGTTTTCGGGTGTTTCTGGGACTTGTGTGGCGTCTAGTAAACAGCTCCGTGTATTGGTAGCGCTGCCGGGAGCTCCGATGGGACTCTCAAAGAGCCGAGAGGGGGAAGAGATACGAAAATAGAGAAATTGAGCCCTGTTTGTGTGCCGGGAAACGTACCCCCGTCAGCGCTTCCTCGTCGTGAAACCGTACTCTGTAGCTGCTCGGAGATCCACGGTATCCAAACGTTAATGAGTCTACTTGTGTCACTTTGTGTTTTTTCATTTTTTTTTTACTATTTTTATTTCAGTTTTTTGACTAAGACACCCAGACAACAGTGAGTCCTTTCGCTGTCAGTTTCATCCAAGCAGATAAATGGGAGGAAAAGTAACGATACAGTGTAAAAAAAAAACCTACCCAGACTTACATGAACATAAGACTTTTAATTAGCAAACCGAAGGGGTAGATAATTCTACCAGTGCTTTAAGAACCTAGAAAAGAAGCCATAGAGGAGCGGTGGACATTACGATGATATTTATTATCATACATGGCAAAATGCTGTGTGTGTGTTGTCTTTGTGTGTTCATACGTGATGACAAATGAGCCAGCTAATTAAAGACCACCTGGGACAGAGCCTATAGGATCCTGTGAGCACGGCACGTGATGTGATAGTGGTGTATGAGATAGGGTGCGGCGGGATGGGAAAGATTATGTATCACACTAAATATGGGGAGATCTACACTATATCGATCGTAATCACAATATGCTTCTTAATTAAAAAATACCATGACAAACAGTCTGAGGGGCATGGCATTGGAGTGTGACATTTAAAGCATGGTAGGACTACTGCCTAATGTGCACATGGGAGGGGGAGGAATAGAGGGATCAGAGGGGAGAGTAGTGCAGAGAGGAGGGAGGGAGGAGGAGGAAGAGTGGGAAAGTAGAGAGTGAGGGAGGGAGGGAGGAGGGAGAGAGGAGGGAGAGAGGAGGGAGGAGGAAGAGTGGGAAAGTAGAGAGTGAGGGAGGGAGGAGGGAGGGAGGAGGAAGAGTGGGAAAGTAGAGAGGAGGGAGAGAGAGGAGGGAGGAGAGGAGGGGGAGAGTAGCGAGGAGGGAGGGAGAGGAGAGGGAGAGAGAGGAGGGGAGGGAGGTGGGGAGGAAGGGAGGAGAGGGAGGGAGAGAGGAGGGAGGAGGGAGGGAGAATAGAGGGGTGGGAATGTAAGGAGGGACGGAGGGAGAGAGAGGAGTGAGGGAGGGAGGAAGAGAGCAATGGAGCAAGAGATGAGAGGGGAGTCGAGTGGAGAGAAAAAAGAGTGGCACGAGGAATGAGACAAATGGGGACAGATTGGAGACTGGGAGGAAGGGAAGACGGAAGAGGGGGTGGATAGAGATTGAGAGACAAGGAAAGACAGACAGAGGGAGGGCGGGAGAGACGGACGGAAAGGGAATTGAAGAGAGATGGAGAGGAGGATGCAGAGAGGGTTGCAGTGAGGAAGAGGGAGAGGAGATGACAGGAGGTGATGGAGAGAGAGAGAGATGGAAGGGGATAAAGAGAGAGAGAGATGGAGATGAAGGGTGAGCAACTGGGCAAGAACGAGGGATGAGAGGAACCAAGTAAGAGGGGAGAGTTGTTTTTAGGCATGCACGCTCGCACACACGCACACACGCACGCACGCACGCAGGCAGGCACGCACGCACGCACACACTCATTAGCGGCCCTATGTGAGAGCTCATTGTGTGTGTTGGTGGGCCACAGCTGTCCGCCCGTCACCCACTGCACCAGCCCCCTTCAGCCAATCAGAATCCTTCTCTCTCTCTCTTCACACTGCCCACCCTGCCAGCCCCCCTCCCTCTCAGTTAGAGCTGAGTTTCAGATCTCTCCTCCCAGAGAGAGGAGGAGGAGGAGTAGTTTCTGATCTCTCCTACCAGAGAGAGGAGGAAGAGTTTCTGATCTCTCCTCCCAGAGAAAGGAGGAGGAGTTTCTGATCTCTCCTCCCAGAGAGAGGAGGAAGAGTTTCTGATTTCTCCTCCCAGAGAAAGGAGGAGGAGGAGGAGGAGGAGGAGGAGGAGGAGGAGGAGGAGGAGGAGGAGGAGTAGTTTCTGATCTCTCCTCCCAGAGAGAGGAGGAGGAGCTTCTGATCTCTCCTCCCAGATAGAGGATGAGAAGGAGGAGGAGGAGTTTCAGATTGCTCTTCTCAGAGGAGGAGGAGGAGGAGGAGAAGCAGAGCTGATGTTCAGATCTTAGTTTGACGACTGTCGTGTGCTCCAGATCATCTCTCATAAGTTGTCATGTTTACTTACGATTTGCATATTGTTGTTGATGTGCTGTCTTGTTTAGTGGTTGCACCTCGACCGAATCAAACGCCTAGGTGTCTTGTGAAATGAGCAGCAATGCGTTTCAGATTCTGATGTCTCTGAGATGTAGGAAGGGCTCTTGATGACATAGTGTTTCCGCTGTTGTACTCCTAGCTGTTTCCAGTAGTTCTCGGTTCAAACCCCAAATGTCCACAGTGTACCTGATGTCAAGCTTGCCCCTAGACCCCAACCTTCTCCTTGATGAACCTTATCTACAAACTAAATAAAACAACCTGCCAGGCTCTGCCCAAAACATCGCAAGGATAAGAATTGGGTGGAGAGCAATGCATCTTGGGAAACCACCACCAGAACCACTGTGCATGTATTATTTTGGCAAAAGAAGAATTATTAATAAATTAATAAAAATGAACGAAGGACGTTTTCTGAATGAAGGACGTTTTCTATTTTTCCGTCTCAACCTTTGCCATGCAGCGGAAAGATCTTCATCCGAACATTATAACGAATGAAACCAGTCCGACTGACGGTTCTGTTCCTGCCTCTTATCACGTTGCAACTCTGAGAAACTGCATTTTTGTTTTGGTTTCATCCCATGCTCACGCTACAGAGGCTAGCCCACAGGGGAGCTGCTCTTAGGATAGGTGCTGACTGCAGGAGGAGGTGGAGGCGGCCCGAGGGAGGCGCAGAGAGGCGCAGTTGGAAGGGTGCGGAGGATTAGGGAAAGGGGTTGAGGGGTGGGGGAAGAGAGGAGGAGAGTGAGGAGGCGCAGAAGGAGAGGAGGGGCAGAGAGAAAGGAGGGGGGAGGGAGAGGGGGACAGCGACGGGAGGAGGTGATTGTGCGAGCTGTTGTGTGGGAGGGAGTGCTAGCTCGCTAGCTAGGAGCCGGGGTGTGTTCACCGCCAGAGATGGAGTGTTGTAACTGATCTACTGGTTGGCTGACGGGAGACAGACCCTGAAAGAGGACGGGGCTGCCCGGGGGAGACGAGCGGGAAAATAATAAATAACACTTTGAAGTTAACGAAGGACACACTATATAGTGTATGTGCGCCTGTGTGTGACTGTGTGTTTGTGTGTGTGTGTTAGGGTGTTCATGTGTGTCTTTGTGTGTGTATCTTTAAGTGTGTGTGTGTGTGTGTGTTTGTGTGTATGTTTGAGTGTGTGTGTGTCTTTAATTTTGTGTTTGTGTGTGCGTGTCTCTTTAAGTTTGTGTGTGTGTGTGTGTGTGTGTTTGTGTGTATGTTTGAGTGTGTGTGTGTGTGTGTCTTTAATTTTGTGTTTGTGTGTGCGTGTCTCTTTAAGTTTATTTGTTTGTGTGTGTGTGTGTATGTGTGTGTGTGTCTGTGTGTGTGTGTGCGTGTGTGTGTGTGTGTGTGTGTGTCAGTGTGCGTGTGTGAGTGTGTCTGCTTAATTATTTAGTTATTTACCAGTCAGATAATCATTAGAATAGATGTGATCTCAGGGCTGGGAGCGCTAGCTGCCATCTCGCTCCCCATCTCGCTCCCCATCTCACCCAGGAGCGAGATGGGAGGATGAAAGAGTCAAGTGGTGGTTGGCTAACCCGCGGAGGCTGTTGACAGTGACGGTAGCCAGCAGTAGGCTGGTGTACGTCGATGAAACTCCTCAACACAACCGCACATATATGAAGCAATATGTTACCTAAATGTGTCTGTCTATTAACAACAATGTACTTTTACTTTTTTATATATGGCCGGAATTTTAAAGATTACAATTGAAACATTTACATCTATATTTACATTTACAATCAGGGCATTTAGCAGAGGCTTTTATCCAAGGCGACTTAGAATGCGTACAATTGTGAAGAAGGTGAAACATTATATCGCTGTTGGTATAGTAAGGATGTTCAAAGAACCAAGGGCCAAGCACTAACAACCGCTAGGTAAACCCATCCCCCATACACAACAAAGATATGATAAGATGCTGCACAACTAAGAACTATAACTAAATACAGCATAAAAGAAGTGCATAATAAGTACCAGGACGTACAGCAAACAATAAGTAGCAAGCATACCAAACAGGCATGAGGATGTGCTTGTGTTCCCGACTGTAGCACATCAGAGTCTGTGTGTGATAAACCAGCCGCCGTGGTGGTGCTGCTGTCCGGCTGTGGTAACCCCGGTGACCCCGGCGGTGGATGCCATCCCGTGTCCTCCCTCTCCTGGCTCCCAGCTCGGCGCTGGCTCGCCCCCGCTAACGCGGAGCATTAGCTTTAGCATCTTTTAAGCGCCCCCACAGCAGTGAGTATTACTGAAGCCTGTTCATGGATTACTGCGTGCTCATTGGCCTTCGCCCACGGCTGCCCTGGCACCACGCCGCTCTGGGATTGGTCCAGTCGAGGGTGTTGACATCAGCGGGGACAAGATGTTGACATACATGTGTGGTTGGTGTTGGCATGGGAATGGTTTTAGATTCTAAATTATAGAGATACACTCGGTGTGAAGCCATCCTAATGCTGCCAATCTCCCTGATCCAGAAGAGTGATTTTTATACGGTTAGCTGCTTTCCTGTCGCGTGTTTAAACGGGTTTAGGCCCATGATGACCGTTGTCATATGTGCTGATGTTCCTAACATGTATTTAAATGTGTTTTGCTGATATCCTTTTAGCATTTGCGATGTGTTAAGCTGATGCTCATGTAAATGTATTTAGCTGATGTTTATGTACCGTTTTAAATGTGTTTGGATGATGCTGCTATAGCCTAGTCAGACGGTAAAATGTTTATGCATATCTGTCAGAAATTATCCAAGTGATAAGCCCAACTCATTTTGGAAGGAATTTTGCTGAGTGAGACTTCATATTGAGTTACCTCTAAGAAAATCCTCGAAGAAATCAGATAAAACTAGGGACACTTAACCCTTGAAGAGGCCCTGATTGAGTGTTGTTCAGCGTTTGTAACATCCTCGAATGCGACATCACAGTAAACAACACATTAAGCACACCACTCACACACGTGTCTAGCATTTGTGCACATCTGTTTTTTCACACATGGATGGATTCATCAGACAAGGCGGTATTAGTAATGGCTGTGTATGTAACACAGCATGTTTATGACGGTATGTGACTGAAGAGAGAGAGAGAGAGAGAGAGAGAGAGAGAGAGAGAGAGAGAGAGAGAGAGAGGCAGAGAGAGAAGAGAGAGAGAGAGAGAGAGAGAGAGAGAGAGAGAGAGAGAGAGAGAGAGAGAGAGAGAGAGAGAGAGAGAGGGGCAGGGAGGGGGAGGGAGGGAGAGGGAGAGGGAGAGGGAGAGAGTACAGAGTACAGAGTACAGAGTACAGCGTTGTCCCTGCTTGACCTCTGGGTGGGTTGGTGGTTGGGGGGGGCACTAATGCAGACTGATGCATAAAACAGAACTCTTCTTCTCTGTGCTTCTCTTCGGGCAAAAACCAATCGTTCCTTGGGGAAAATAAACGTATGTTTGTTCAATAATTAAGCATGTGCTTCAGGGCAACTATGCTATTATCCAGGCGAGATCCGAGCTCAGGAAATACATATTTAAAATACCAAGCTATAGAGGGTGCACCACAGTGACATACCAGTGCAGAGTAACCAGGGGTAACCATGGGTATCCCACCAGTATTCCACTAAAGAAAAAAAACAAATGTGAGGTATTTTTTTAGTCGTACATTCAGCTCAGCTCTTCTCAGGGCGACTGTTCAACTTTTTACTCCTCACAACACCAACTGAAAGGCAGACCCAGGGTCGTTGGCAGCTCCTGACATCGGGAAAGCATCGGCAACAACTTGTAACCATAGCAACAGTGAGTCAGTCGGTTGTCACGGAAGGGATGAGGTTGCCAGATCTCAAAAAAGAGAAAGAAAAGGATGCAAATCCAGCCGTCAACCTGAGCCTGCGGCTGCCGGGTTTGGTTTCAGCAGGATGTGGAGCGAGAGGGTTGTGGGTTCCATCCGGGGAGCAGTGAGGTGTCGTCGAGCAAGGCAGTCAACTCACAGACTTACAGCTTCTCACAAGCGGCATATTCAGCCGGCCCCGCGGTCGGTGTGCTAGTGTGTGAATGCATGAATGCTAAGCATGCTGTGTGTGTTATAGTTGATAGACATTCTGCTCACCATTCAGCAAGTGCATGTTCCAGTCCTCACCTGATTGGTTAAAAGTTTCCCGCCAACATGGAGTTGGAATGATGAAGTGTTGAGAATCCTAACCGTTGAGACATTGGTCAGGTGTGAGTTGCTCGTAAGTTACTCTCCTCCTGGGTGAGGTAAGCGTTGGACATATCCAACGGGATGGTTTCCACACTCCCAGACTTGTTTTTGGTCGGCTGAAATTGTCAACACACTCGACTGATTGAAACACCTAAACGAGGTGCATTCAATTGTATTTTTCATTTTTCACAACATTCTAGGAACCATTTTTGCCATATTTCCTAAATGTAATGACCTCATTACGTTTCCAGGAACTTGATTTGGAAAAAAATAAATGATTATCGCAGTCACGTCCAATTTCACTGTCTGTAATGTGTAGCCATTATTCGAAAGAGAGAGAGAGAGAGAGAGAGAGAGAGAGAGAGAGAGAGAGAGAGAGAGAGAGAGAGAGAGAGAGAGAGAGAGAGAGAGAGAGAGAGAGAGAGAGAGAGAGAGAGAGAGAGAGAGAGAGAGAGAGAGAGAGAGAGAGAGAGAGAGACAGAGAGACAGAGAGACAGAGAGTGAATCCTACCCCATCACAGAAGCCATGAAAGACTGACATTTTCAACGTACTTACTGAGTTGAGGCTTTTATTTTGTCATTTAAGGTTCCTGTTTGACAACAGTCAATTGTCAATTGATAGAGGCACTTCTAGTTTTGAGCCGTTCTGATCTTCCTTCAGGACCGGCCATCCTTGAAGGTCACATCCAACACGTTTAAGCTTTGAAGGCAAGTCACTGAAAACAGGCTTTCATCAACCCTGGCCTGCTGTATTTACTTGTTCCAGTTTGATGGTCGGAGCAGAGCCTTTCTAACAATCTGAAAACATTCTGTACGTCACTAGCCATGTTTCCATCCAAAGTGATTCGCATTACTGGGCCATGCGCATTAAAAGAAATTCGAATCATGTGTGTTTCCATCAAAAGAACGGACTTTGGTGAAAACTACAAATTCACGCGAGTTTTCTAAGTCACGCGAGATTTTCCGCGGGTTGGCATGGCAACCAGCCTGTAAACATTCTGTCGTCTTCCTGCCGGGTTTTGATGTGGTGTTTTGATGTTTTACAATGGAGAGAGGACTTCAGTCATTAATTACACCCGTCCATGGTTTATCGAACCCCAGTTGAAGCATTTCCCCACACAGTTCTTGATATATGGTGGCGTTTCTTTGGTGTTTGCTGTCCAGGATCGCTATGATGTTTTTTTCTTTTACCAGTCTTAACAAACTTAGTACCTCATCCTCCGTCCACAGAAATCTTGAGCTATCCGCCATGTTGTTGTCTTCTGAGTGACCCGCAAACACCGGAAGCAGTTGGGGTGAAAGTGCGCTACGTCACACTTGATTCGCATACAGCTGTTTCCATCCCATTCGAATCAACCAAAACCCGGCCATAGCGAGCGTATTTCATTTTGTGCGAATCAGGGGATTTTAATGCGAATCACGGCGTTTCCATCATCATTTTCCGATGCGACACATCTAGATGCGCATCTAAACAGCTGATGGAAACGCACCTAATGACATGCCACCAGGTGTGAGTGCGATTAGCCTTTACAAGCTGGGTTGAAAATCTGCCCCTTCTGACATCACAAGTGGGCGTGTCCACCTAGATGTGTGACGGACAGATGAGCAACGTTTGCTACAGTCCACTGGGTAGGCTGGTAGACTGATCCATCCTGTGCATAGGGGGAGACGCCCACTAGTGATGTCATAAGGCCCAGATTTTCAAAACAGCTTGTAAGCCTTATCACACTCACACCTGCTGGCATGGCATGGGACCTTTAAAACAGACAAAAACAATTAATGGATTCATTCATTTCTGTTTTAAAGGAATCCACTTTTGTACTACTTACCATGTAAGTGACGTTTTTGCGTTGGACGAATCGATGGCTGGTTAACCATCCTGGGCGACTGCGGCCCTTTGAAGAGTACCACCTCCTGATTACGTCTCCCGGTGTGGCGGCCCGAGGTTAAAGAGAAATCAACCGGGGCTAATCATGTTAAATGGCTCTCTTAATTGATCTTCAATAACAAGAAGCGACCATTCGCTCAGTCATTACAACTCTTAGCCGTGTTCACAGCGATACTCTCTCGGCCTGGCCCAACATGTTTATATATATACACACACTTCACATTTATTATGTATGGATGTTTGCTTCCTGAGGAAGGAATTAAGTGGATCTTCCCCCAACTGAACTTGTGCGTTGATAGGAGCGTCCGGGCCAGGGGAGCATGAGGGGGGCTGTCTAACCCCACCGAGAGCAGACGACACACTGATCGTCAGACCCTGTGTTTTAGGACTTATTAGCATGCGTTAGCATGTCTGGTGATGAGGCCCTGGCGCTGCACATTCTGCCGCCGTGGGGGTATTTGTCAGAGGATATCAGCATCAGCGCCGCAAAAGATATCGCAGAGACTCTTGGTTTTGTGTGTGTGTGTGTATGTGTATGTGTGTTTATGTATAACTGTGTGTGTGTGTGTGTGTGTGTGTGTGTGTGTGTGTGTGTGTGTGTGGGGCAAAGTCTACCTGCGTGAAGCGCTATCTAAGTGCTTTGGTGTGTGGTGCGCCCTATAAGTGTACATATAGCAGTGCCTTGATATTTAGTCCACCCACCACATTATTCACGTTAGTCATGCACGGCCGAAACAAACACTGATTCTTGAGACATGTTTAATAAGTTGCCTTAATTTCACAGAAATTGTAATGGATACTAAAATCCATCCTCTGAGTGTTGCTGCAGGCGCCCCTCTTCTCCCTGTGCTCCTCTGTCTGACTCACAGCAGTGCACCCAAACAGGCGGCGGGGGTACAGCAGCAGCAGCTGGTTAGCGAGGGTGACCGTGTCCCCTCTAATTGATTAAGTAGACGGCAGGCACCCAAAGACACCGCCTCCTCCTCCCGGGGCCGTTCCCCGGTCCCACAAGACACAAGACAAGTCGCTGTGCTGTGTGCGTGTGTGTGTGTGTTGTGTGTGTGTGTGTGTGT
>OLKM01001182.1:85595-97625 GCA_900291075.1 Melanogrammus aeglefinus | reverse complement strand
ATCTAAGTGCTTGGTGTGTGAGTGCGCCCCTATAAGTGTTACATATAGCAGTGCCTTGATATTTAGTCCACCCACCACATTATTCACGTTAGTCATGCACGGCCGAAACAAACACTGATTCTTGAGACATGTTTAATAAGTTGCCTTAATTTCACAGAAATTGTAATGGATACTAAAATCCATCCTCTGAGTGTTGCTGCAGGCGCCCCTCTTCTCCCTGTGCTCCTCTGTCTGACTCACAGCAGTGCACCCAAACAGGCGGCGGCGGTACAGCAGCAGCAGCTGGTTAGCGAGGGTGACCGTGTCCCCTCTAATTGATTAAGTAGACGGCAGGAACCCAAAGACACCGCCTCCTCCTCCCGGGGCCGTTCCCCGGTCCCCACAAGACAAACAAGACAAGGCCGCGCCGCGCGCGCGTACGTGATGTGGTGTGTGTGTGAGGCGCGCGGTGTGTGTGTGTGTGTGTGTGTGTGTGTGTGTGTGTGTGTGTGTGTGTGTGTGTGTGTGTGTGTGTGTGTGTGTGTGTGTGTGCGTGCGTGCGTGTGTGCGCATGTGTGTTTGTTTTCATCATCAGTGTGGCGGGGTTCCCGTCTGAAGGAAACAGGTTTTTAAAAATAGCTTGAACACCACTTAGTGTACGTTGGTGAGCGTCAGGCGAGCAGGGCGTGGATAAACGGGGACAGCAGCCTGGATTCGTTTGTATTGAACGGGGTTATATATAGACCAGCGCTCGCGTCCCTGTTTTACCGGCATGCAAGCACCCGGGGGGATGATTACGATTTGGAGGTTGACGTTACAAACCGTCTTCTATAAAGCAGACGTTACATAAGACACATTATGTGTTGCGTAACATCTCCGTTCTGAGGTTCAGTCGCGTCGATGCAGGTCCGATGCATCCACGTCGGCTGTGGGAGTCGCGGTCGGGGAGCTGAAGCCGGGTGTGAACGGTGTGCTCTGCAGCGCGGCTCCTGATTCGGGTCGCCGTCGGGGACTATGCGCTTAAGCTCCTTTGGAAGCTAAGTTTAGTGTGTGACATTACACTGTGGTGAGTTGGAGCTGCACGTGGGATGAGCAGCAATCTCTAAAGTAGCAGGCTAATCGCCAATTAGCTCTCAGTACACACACATGTACGCGCGCACACACACACACACACACACACACACACACACACACACACACACACACACACACACACACACACACACACACACACACACACACACACACACACACACACACACACACACACACACACACACACGTGTATGCGTTTGTTAACACACAAACTGAACAACATGCCTTGAAGGGATACTCCAACTTCGTGTGGAAATCTGGTTATTTCCACTTGGCCACAGTAAAATGTGAAGCAGCACACCATGACAGCTTTTCCAAGGTAAAAACAGTTTAGTGATTTCACTCAACAGCAGCTTTTTTTTTTTGGGCAGCAGGTATTCCATTCCCAACTTTTTGTGTGTGTGTGTGTGTGTGTGTGTGTGTGTGTGTGTGTGTGTGTGTGTGTGTGTGTGTGTGTGTGTGTGTGCGCGGTGATGCATTGTCGACGTGTTTGTGTGTGTGTGTGTGTGTGTGTGCACGTGTGTGGGCGTGTGTGTGTGTATGTGTGTGTGTGTGTATGTATGTGTGCGTGTGATGCATCTGTCGACCTGTTTGTGTTGTGTATCTTATACTTGTTTTGTGTGTGCATGACAATGTGCACGTCTCAGACCTGACACCAGGTCTTTCTTGTTGAGTTCTCTTCTCGGGGTGAAGTTCTCTAACCCCAGACTGCGTAGACATTGAACCGGGTGTTGAACCTGGAAACTCTGGTTTGACATACTGATGACCTACAGGCGAGAGAACCGCGGTGGACTCAGAATTCACCGCCCACCCCTCTGCTCCTCAGGGATGACCTGACGAAGGTCTATACGAGTTTTAAAGTATGTTAGGGAATTATACTTTGAATAATGAATTCAGAATTCTAAAAATCACACTTCTTTGCATACAAATTGAAGAGCAGATAAAAAGGAGAAGGCCGAGTGAGTGCGACGGTGTGTGGCGGTTGGCTCCAGGTTGGGGGTGTCCTCGACAAACTCCTGTTGTTTCAGCTCTCGCCTCAGAGGAGAGGAACACGTTCTGGAATCCACTCTTACCTGGATTTGTGCCCGATCACGAGTAAATGATTGTGGTCATGTTACGTATCGGAGGTGATCTTCTTCACTGGTGTTATATCACATGACCCTAAGATATTGGGGAGGTCTAAGTAACTATACCCTCCGAGTAACTGTCGTACTAACATGTTGGTCCATGGTGACCAACATGTTAGTACTATAGTTACTCGGAGGGTTATTGAGGTAGTTAACAGGTTTCCTTGGGTGCCCGGTCCCACCTGTCCCAAAATGGCCAACTGTTCCCTTTCCCATTCTGATTGTATTATTGTAATTATATTAATAGTAATAATAATAATTTCTAAGACTGGATTATTGTTAACATGGCTGGTTGGTAATATGGCAACTCAAAACATCCTTGCAGCTTCTCTGTTACTTATTCCCATCATGCAGTGCTTTCCGCTAACTTCCTTACTGTGACCTAGGCATAACACCAAACAGAAATTGTTTCTAATGTCATATGCTGAACTTCCTGGATCCTGATGGATACTGAGATAATGAGGCCCAAACCCCGAGCTCTGTTAGCTGAAGCTGAAGGAACAACACCCATCCGCTTTCACTCCCTGGAGGTGGAAGAGGAGGAGGAGGAGGAGGAGGAGGAGGAGGAGGAGGAGGAGAGGAGGAGGAGGAGGAGGAGGGGGAGAGGTGGTGGTGGGGCGGTGGAGGTGGTGAGGGGTTTGTTTCCTAGCTGCAGCTGCGGTTGTGTTGTCAGGCTGCTTGCTTTCTCCCACACTAGACCTCTACGTCGCAAGCCAAAGATAGAGAGAGAGAGAGAGAGAGAGAGAGAGAGAGAGAGAGAGAGAGAGAGAGAGAGAGAGAGAGAGAGAGAGAGAGAGAGAGAGAGAGAGAGAGAGAGAGAGAGAGAGAGAGAGAGAGAGAGAGAGTGTGGTGTCATCATCAGCTGTCTGTCATCAACTGAAGAAGGAACTTCGCACTCTAGAAAGTTTTGAACGATATATAAACTTTCCCCTAGAACAGCCTTTCCTAGCTCATAATCTACAGCACTGTGAATGTGCGCGCAGAGTTTTCTCAGTATTTAATTCTGTATCCCTTTATAAAGAACATGAAACAGAAATGGGCTTTTTAGCTTGTCAGCAGATTTCCTCCCAAACTCCTGACACTAAGTCTGTACGGCCGGAACACACAGTTGGCTTTTCAGTACCATCGTTTTGTACCGAAAAAACTCAGACCATGACACCTCCTACAACTGGATTAACTAAGTGATGCGGAGACAGTTCTCAGGCTGATGATCTGTGTGTACAGGGATGCCTTGGACTTAATGATATTTAGGATTCAATAATTATTTCATTTAAATATTAGGAGATCATTTTAAAGGTTGTCTATGTGTCTGTTCTACATCAGCTGCTGTACTTTCAAGTTCCTTAACGATTCAGCCAATAAATATAATGATCCATGATTTCAAATCAGCCTTGTTTACCTGGACGCCATCTGAATCTAAATTTTGTATATTGTATTAATAATTTTCCTAACACTGGATTAGGCTTAGTTTGGTAGTAGATGTAGATGGCTAGATGGTAATATGGCAACTCAAAACATCCTGGTAACTTCTTTGTGACTTATTCCCATCATGCAGTGCTTCCTGCTCACTTCCTTACCGTGACCTAGGCATAACACCAAACACAAACCGAACTGTTCGAATGTAATTTACTTAGAGGTTAGAGATAGTCTTGAGTCAGTTCTCAGCTGCGGTACTCTTAAATTCCATAACGGGTTCAGCCGATACATTCAATAATCCCTGTTATCAAACAGCAGCCTTATTCACCCGGTGGCCATCTTGTTTTTAAACATAGCCTGGGGCTTTTTCCCAAAGTGAAGGAAGCATGCTCAACAGCTGCCCTTTTAAGGACGCTACGTCATAGAACGCCGACAAGCACTGTTCCAATGTTGAGAACACTCGGAAATTCGCGCCCTTTTTTCGCGTCCTTTATTTTTGGGAATTCCGAGATTTTTCAAGGCTGCATCGATGGATCCTCAAAGAGCCAAAAATACCCACAATCCTTTGCCTTCACACGCTGCGCGAGATATTTTAAAATTGCGTATAGAAAGCAATACACATTGCTTTACACAAGTGAAGTTATGCAAGGAAGTGTTCTAGCCAGGCTGCAGCCTTCACTTGGGGAAACAGCCTGGGCCTGACCAGGCTTAATGACTCCCCGACCTCCGACCCCTGAAAGTCGGTGGTCCATGCCTTGTTGTGCTGCACTGCAGAACTTCAAGAGACTTTTCCATCAGCAGTCGTTGAATCAACCCCGGTCCTAAGTGGAGCTAAAAATAAATCCACGGCCAACTGGCACCAAGAAATGTGTGTGATTGCCTCCTGTGGTTAAATATTAACTTTGAATTGCTCTCAGAAATTGGTCTGTTTCGAGAAAAGAGACAGTGGGGGGGGGGAGAGAGAGAGAGAGAGAGAGGAGAGAGAGAGAGAGAGAGAGAGAGAGAGAGAGAGAGGAGAGAGAGAGAGAGAGAGAGAGAGAGAGAGAGAGAGAGAGAGAGAGAGAGAGAGAGAGAGAGAGAGAGAGAGAGAGAGAGAGGGAGAGGGAGAGGGAGAGGGAGGGGCAGAGGGAGAGGGAGCAAAAAAAACACCATTCATACCATTCATTGCACGACCCTATACGCACATCCCTTACGACAAGCTGTCAGAGGGTGTTGCCCGGCAACCGTAGGGGTTGCCAGTTCGATCCTCGGCTCCTTGTGGAGTAGTTAGTGTTACCATAGGTTCCCATGTGTATCTGATCTAACTGTAAGTCACATTGGATTCAAGCATCTCACCCTAACTGACTCAATAGCAAACACTGAAGGGAAAACTGCTGAGGAGCCGTTGAGCAACCGCTTGTGATCCGCTGATGGTTACGGGGTCTGTATTTTCTGTCGACGCGTGAGATGCCTATTGTGTTCAAATTTAAATTCAGCACTTCCAGTCAATTTTACCGTACACTACAGAGGCCGACGCAAGAGCTATTTTTATCTCAACACGAAAGCTTATGTTCAATGTTCCCCTCATTAATAGTTTAAGAACGTTAAGAATGGTCGGTGCTTGTGTAAGTCAGTTTGTTTAGGCTATCTTCCTCTCCAAGGTGTTTTTTTGCTAATGTGTGACTGCCCCCCTTTAGAGACTGTGTCAACTGCCGAGAGAATTCGTTACGTCCTCTTAAGATAACCAAAGCTCGGAGCTGTGGTTTCAAAGAGACGCTTGAATAGACGGCGGAAGAACCGGGCAACAAAAGCTTCTTACTGCCACAGCCCGCTCACACAATTAAATTGTATTTCCCCATCTCCTATTCATGTATACTCGCTACATAGTTGACGCTTGCATAGCAGCGTAGAGAGCTGTCCAGAAGAGCCCCGTGTGTTGTACTGTGCAATTAATGAACAAAGAAGAACCCTCACTTTGAAACACGGGATGGAACGAGTACATTTAAAAGTCCAACCTCACCACTAATTATCTGGGGTTTTCTGGGAACCAGTTCCTTACTTGCAGGAGAGGGGGGGAGAGAGAGAGGTCGGATGGGCACTGCTGCTGTTTCTTGTTGGGGTGGGGGGGAAAGGTTAGGCTGTAGCCTGAATGTGGGGATGCTAAGGGAGGCTGGCAGTGTGTCTGCGGGTGGGTCCCTCGTGGAGGTTTGGGGGGGGAGCTGGATGGCCATTACTGCTGTTTCTAGTTGGGATGGGGGATGTTAGGGTGTAGCCTGAATGCAGGGGGTGCTAAGGTGGGGTGGCAGTGTGTCTGGGTTGCGTGCCAAGTGGTGTTGGTTGTGGGGGGGGGGGGGCGGGGGGGGAGCTGGGGGGGCATTACTGAAGTTTCTAGGGGGTGGGGAGTGGGGGGATGGTTATTAGAGTGCAGTGTGTTGGTGTTTATGGGTTTATGGAACGTTATGTGTACAGAGGTCTTATCCTATACCACTCCGCGTCCATCCTCCAATAGGAAGGAAGAAAGGGAATGTGTGTTTGTGTGTGTCTCTGTGGTAAAACAACTAGTGTGCGGCGGCCTTGAAGGTGCGTGTGTCAGAGCTCACGGAATTGCCTCGCTTGCCGTGTTTGCGCTACACCTGATCGACGCATCGACGCGTTGATGTTCAGTCAAACGCCAGACTAGCTCGCTCGCCTCAAATCTCAACGCAGATGTTTTAATGTTTGAACGTGTGAAATGTGAAAACGTGTGAAAACCAGAACAATTGCAAACCATCATCTGGTTATTGGCCAAGAAATGATTGCCTTCTCCTAATGATTACATGCTACTCTACAAGTTGCGTCTGTTGGTCGACAAATAAGAAAATCCTCTTGTGTTCACGCGCTTCTACGGGGAGCCGCGGTGTGTGCTCAGGGCTGGATGGAATGGAGGAGGGAAGGTTTGTGTAGGTGTGTGTGTGCAGACAGCTGGGGTTAGGAAGCAGGAGGGTGTGTGTGTGTGGGTGTGTGTGTGCCTTTGCATATGTGCTTCTGTATGCATGCTGAGTAGATGTAAATATTTGTGCATGGGTGTGGGGTAGAACATTTTTGTGTGTATGTGTGTTTGTGGGCCTGTGTGTGTCGGTGTCTGTGTGTTTGTGCGCACAGTTTTGTGTGTGTGTGTGTGTGTGTGTGTGCAGCCCTGTGTTGGAATACAGCCCTGTGTTCGTGTCTGTGTGTCGATGGTTTGTGATTGCGCGCACATTTGTGTGTGTGTGTGTGTGCGCGCAGGTGTAGGGATGCAGCCCTGTGCGTGAGTCTGTGTGTCTTTGTGTGTGTGTGCATGTGCGCGCTTCAGTGGGTAAACACATTCTGAGAGACTCTTGACTGTGTCAACATCAGACGACTACATGACGACCTCCCCAGTCCTCTGTACTCGCCGCTCTCCCCTCGTACACCCTCTGTCGCCACCCCTCATCACCCGGAGGGCGATGAAAAAACACAGCTCAGGTCCGTGCCTCGCCTCGCGGAGACCACATGCCTCTCTTATTTCACGCTCTCACCTCTGAAATGCAGCTGAGCAGCGTGGGCAGAGGAGCCGACCGCCGCGCCCCCCCCCAGGCCCCCTTCATGAAGGAGGGGTGTCGTTTTACAGGATAACGGCGGAGGAGGGTTTCAGCTGCCTGCTGGCCATCTAGCGCATTGGCGCCTGTCCACCATTTTACGTCCAGTCATTTAGCACAGCGGTTGTGGCTGGAGGGAAGACTGGGTGTGCAGTGATATATATATATATATATATATAATATATATATATATATATATATATATATATATATATATATATATATATATATATATATATATATAATATATATAATATATATATATATAAATATATATATATATATAAGACCTTTGAGGCAGAGGGTGTGATGCGTTAAGGTCCTCATACAAAGAGATGGGGAAGGGACCTCGGTAACAAAGACCTCATCTTTCCGCTCTAGATCTTTTTCATACGTGGGGATACATGAATTGTCCTTACAATGGAAACCAGTAGAACAACAAAAGGGTTATAGTTTAATTATAACTAACAGTAACCTTCATGGATCATTGTTTACTGGTCATTATTTATACCTTTCAATGTTTTCTTTACTTAGCTGTGCAAAAAAGTGATAATTGAAGTGATTATTTCCCGTTTTCTAATTTTATATACATATATATTGAAAAAAAACAGCCTCAAACCACAAACCCCCATTTTCCTGACTTGCAGGTGATGGTTTTATTTCCCCTGAAATGACAGACAAATGAAATTGTACCTGAAGAAATTTTAAATAATCAATAATGTGTGGTGGGTTAGTATGCTGGGTTGATGTGTGCAGGCTTATCGCTAGATGCTAATCAGCTCAGTGTGAAAGACCGCGATGCCATGCACTGCTTAGCCGACTTAGCGGCCAGGCACTGATGCTAGCAGGCCACCGCTTAGCTGAAGCCTGGCCACACATCACACTCCCACTCAGGAGCCAATCAGCGTGGGGAAGGGAAGCAGACACTGGCCAATACGCACACTTTGAAAATGGCAGCATGAACGGTTAGCGCGCAAACCTGTAGCGATCACAGGTTTGATTCCCCCCTGCGCTGTGATGCTGTCTCTCCTCACTGAGGCAACAAAAGGCCAAACACACATATATCTCTCTCTCTATATATATATGTAAGGGATAATGCCCGACGAGGTGTCCATTATCATAAATTAATGGACAACGCGGAGGCGTGACCGACGGTCCGCGAAGTCCATTAATTTATGATAATCGGACACCTCGAAGGGCATTATCCCGCTTATACCATGGTCACTTACGAGAAAAATACATATTAAATCATTCACTCATGATTTAATGTTGTTTTTACCGTTAAAATCATAAGTTTTTCACAAGAAGCGGCTGAGCGGACTATTTAACATCTCCTGTCCGCAGGCGTTGCCATGGAAACCTGCCCGGAACATCGCAACGGCGCAACGGCGCAACGGCGTATTGCCGTTGTGAAAAATAAACTGTGAAATAACGTATGTTCTGTGACTCTGTTGCCACGGTTACCAAAGCGTTTGAGCCAGCGCAGTCATTTAGAACTGTCATCAGGCAATTTGACCGGAACATCTTCATAGGTGTCCATTATCACTTTTTAATGGACACCCAGCAGCCAATCAGAATCGAGTATTCACCCAGACCATGGTATAAATATATATATATGGTCTGCTTTTAATGTTTAATGGCAGCTGTATCACCTGTGTGGTCCTTAAACCGAGGAGGTGATCAATCCTCACAGTGGTGTGTGTTGGTCGGTGTGTTGACGGGATCTAGCGGCGGCAACAGCGCCGCCATAACCCACGCCCAACGTGTTTACCGTTTACTGTTCCTGCCTGTTGTCGTGTTTAAGATAATTCCATGTCTGGCGTGCCCCACTGAGGAGGAGATAAGTGTTGGCGGGAAGAACGTGGAGAGGGGGGGGGGGGGGGGGGGGGGGGGTGGGTCACTCGGAGCGACGGCAGACAGTTTGATGGCCCTTGGTCGACGGAGGGCCGACCATCAGCGGGGGGCGTACCGCACGCCGGCGCTGAAGAGCTCCCTCGGTTACCCCGAGTGCTAGCGTGGCAACCAAGCGCCACTTCATTAGCATACATTCAAGATCCATCATTGTCTGCACTGCCCTGCAGAATAGCTTGTAATGGGCTATATAACAGTTACTTCCTCAATAATCAGAATTTATCGTCGATATAACTAAGGGGTCACGGTGAAAAATGTGCTTTATTATTATTTCTTGTTTTTGGAGCACAGAGGCAGCTGTGTGTACAGTTGGAGACCAGGGAATGCGGTCATTTACATATTGTCAGGCTTTTCTATCTGGTGCTGTTCTACCATTGCCAAAGTGCTAAATTATTCATATCCTCCTGTCGCCAAGGAATATAGTTTGGTCCAAGGACATATACTATGAATATTATGAATGATTGAAATATAAATCATATATACTGTAAGCATTGACTGCATCCAGGTCAACTGTGTTTTGTGTTCTGTAGTTATGGTTTCTATGGTGACAGTACGAGGCCCAGTAATAAGGTTTGGGATAGCGTAGTAGTATTATGGTTTGGTTGGCAGTAGAACAGGTTGTAGCAGTATCGATGTGGTTGACAGTATGAGCAGCAGGTTGGGCTGAATATTTGGTTGAATTTCAATGTACAAAAAAGGAATGTAATAGAAACTGTCTTTTCATGACTGTCAGTCAGGGGAGCAGGTACACTTTTTTACCTTTTTTAAAATACAAAAATAGAAACCGAATCCTTACAGCACTCTGTAAGGATACTGTCATAGCTCCCTTCAGCTTTATTTAATGATCTATATATTTTTATCTATCACGTTTCCAAGCCACACGTGGTCGTCCACAGTGACGGATGTAATCGCACACTCCCATCCGACCAGTCCCCTCATGTTCACATCCAAACTGCAGCGTGGAACACACGGGGATCAAAAGTCCTCTATTGTGACTGGCTGTATGATGAGGTTGATGATGATGATGGTGTGATGATGATCCTCATCATCTCTCCATCGTGGTCGTACAAGGTGACGGGGAGAGGAACTCTGCTTGTGCATCTCGTAGCGAGCGCGTCCCCTCTCCCCTTTGGTGTAATATGTTCGCATTACTTCCTCGTCAGCCTCACCCGTGGCCAATCGGAGCTGACAGCCTGACCGCACATGCACATGTTCTTAATCACTTTCTATTTGCCTCTCCAGTGTGCTTGTGTCAATGGCCAATCAGAGGGCTCGGAACCCGCCTGTGTGAATAGCCAATCGGCGAGCTCGGAACTCCTGCCTGCAGTGTTCCCAGTGGTGTGTTCCCAGCTAACGGTCATGGCCAGGGCGAAGAGCCTGTTGTTGTTCTGCTTGTTTTGCACCAGCATTTCTGAGAGGGATAGGGGCATGATAGTCTGGCTATCAGGGTGTTCAACGCTCAGCCGTAAAGTTCTAGATGGAAAGCCCATTATCCCCAGTACCTGTAGGCATCCTTGAGGAGGAAGCCCCCTATCGCCCACCTGTACATAAATTACATTTATATACATAAAAGCATTGTTGCTCTCTCTGTTGTTCTGCATAATGACTGTGTATTTTCGAGACAGCACCCAGTGGTATTCGTTTTTCTGTATTCCAGCCCTGTAAGACGTGTCTATTAGCACTCCACTGATAGGCGCAGATTTAAGTCACTGATTAAATCTAAAACACTCAGTTACAGACGCCTTAGGGACCGTAACCTTCGCTTTACCCCGAGCAACCACAGAGGAAGAATATGGTGCCTAATAGTCTTGTAGTATAGGGGAAATGGGCAGGATTTAACATGCCTCTGCAATGGAAATAATGGCTGAGTGGGTGATGGATGGACGGGTAGAGAGATGGAGATGTGATATCTGGATGATTTACACATGGATGGATAGATGGATGACATATGGATGGAGACAGCTATGGATAGAGAGAAGGAGAGATGGATAGCGACAGATAGAGATTGATAGATGATGAGTTCAAAATGGATGATATATGAATGGATGGGTGACAGACAGACGGCATTCAACTTTCTGTTTCTACCAGATACTCATTTTATATTTAAATTGCATTTAAGTGAGCGTTATATCAAACCTCATGTTGTAGGCGTATTACTTTACTCTCGCTTCAAAATAAAAAAGTGTAAACGTATAAATAAAACCTTCAAAGATTGCATGAAGACAGTTTGATGGAATTCCAAACAAGATTAAAAGCAGTTTCCCTCATCTCCTCTTCGTCAGGGCGTGGACGACGACATTTTACAGCTTGTTTACCCTCATCTGCGTCGAAGAGACCGCCGAAGACACCCAGTGCTTTGAAAAATATTTTTTGATGAAGGCCGAGTGAGATGCAGAGATATCTGAAGAGAGCAAACAGGTCCTATCAAGTGTGTGTGTGTGTGTCCTGGTGTGTGCCTGTTATCTGTGTGTGCCTGTTATCTGTGTGTGCCTGTTATCTGTGTGTGTGTGTGTGTGTGTGCGTGCGTGTGTGCGTGCGTACGTGTGTGTGTGTGTGTGCGTGCATGCGTGCGTGTGTGTGTGTGTGCCAGGAAGAGGAGCGGGTCTATATATAGACCATCACTGAGGGAGATGAATCTACAACACGCTGGCATTTCAAAATAAAAGCCTCTCGAGGACTAGCTGTCACTGCTCTCTCTTTCTCTCCCTCCCTCTCTCTCTCTCCCCAACTTTTTATGGATCTCTCTCAATTCAATCTCTGTGTCTCTCCCCTGCGTACTTCTACCCGAGCACGGTACTTCAGTATAATATAAATAGGATATATACTTGTGCTTTGACTTTCCAGAGTGGGGTTTCGTACTTTAACTTGTGTAGAGTGCACATGTTACCTCTCCCCAGCCCTGAGCTTCCTGTAGGACAGTCCTGACT
>OLKM01001182.1:50595-80595 GCA_900291075.1 Melanogrammus aeglefinus | reverse complement strand
CAGCAAAAAACATCTTGCAGTCCACGTTACTTTACATTTCAATACACACACACACACACACACACACACACACACACACACACACACACACACACACACACACACACACACACACACACACACACACACACACACACACACACACACACACACACACACACACACAGGTTTGAGATGTGTACGTGTGAGTGTGATATCTCGATTAACACTGTTTCAGAATTCTCTAAAATCCAAAATTATTAATAGAAATTCAAATTTCACAAGCCTAATTGAGGCTTGAATTGAATTGTGTTTTTGTTTAGTTAAGTCATTCATATTACTTAATTATAATTAAATTACTACATTGTTTTGTCTCTATTATATTATGTCATTATTCTTGCCGCTTCCATGCCTTCTGGTTTCTCTCTGGTGGTTTATTGTTCGGATGTGTCATGTCGTAATGTGTCTGTCACGAAGCCTCACATGTGTGTTACCTCATGAATATGAATGAGTGAATATCACACTTCAACAGGCTGCATAGATCAGAGGCATTTGCAAGAGGCATCTGGGATTGGCTGATGTGTCTTCTTGAAGGCAGCTCTGATTGGCTGAGCTGGGACATGTTTATGGATGTTACCCAATGCTGCTGGATCTCTGGCCAGCAAACGTGTTTGTTAACTAATCTGGGATCCGGCAGTCCTACTATGTTACAGCAGAACTTCTGGAAGGTGATGGCACAGAGCCTGGGCCGCGAACCAACACTGCAAGGGGCGGAGTTAAGCCTTGCTTCCTGTTTCATTTCATTACGCAGAAATTCTACTCAAGAGAACCTTGAAGTTGCACAAGAGGAGGACGATTTCAGATAGAGATTTTAATCTCTAATGTGTTTCAACTGCTGCCAGTCTGCACAGTGTGGTTTTGAGACCTTTACAGAGACATTTTACCACCGCTGGCCGAGTTACAGATTATTGCATTAAGTAACACGATTGGCCAAAACACATGAGTGTATTCAGTGAAAGAAAGTGTTACACAACGTTCACAAAGATTTGAGCTTCTCTGCTATTGTGAGACTTGATTCTCACAATCAGACTTTCAATATTAATCCAACAATTAATCTAAAATGAAATTGTATTTGATTATTATTCTAAAGTTTGATTGAGACTAGGTCAAAAAAAATCACACCTAAGATATTCGTATTTATCTGAAAATTAAATGTATTCAGTTTTGTATCTAAATTTTAAGACTAGTAAATCAAGATGGAAAATTATGAGAGTAGTTCCAACAATCAGAATGTATATATGTATTAATCTAAGGTGTAAAATATAGTTGATTATAAATCTCAAGTCTGATTGTGCTACTAGTTCTGATGATCAGACTTGGTTATTAATCATTTTTTTACTAGTTCTATACAAATCCAAGCAAAAGTATTAAATCAGCTGTATCAAACATTATCCAAATAATTGTTGAATCAAAACAGTTCCTACCACTTCAAACAGTAAGCTCTCGGTTAAACATTGACTAAAGGTTGTTTTGGGGGATCTATTGTGGTAGTCATCAAGTCATCGTTTGTGGCATTTGATCTAAAGCAGTGGGAAGCTTGTGGTTTTCTAGCTAAAGCAGTGAGATGTTTGTGGTCTTATAGCTAACAGTTAGATGCTTGTGGTTTTCTAGCTTATGTAGTGATATGTTCCTAAAGGCTTTGTCTCTGTAAGACACTCTTTCTTGCTGTTTCCAGTCTTGGGTAAAAGGTATAATATATTTTCCCTCGTAGGTATTAAGTTGGCATTTTCTTTCGACTGCATTTTGTTAAGAAGGTATTCTTAAGGACGCATTTCTTATATCCAACCTAAGGTATTTCTTTTGACGTGTTTTCTTCATAATTGTTTGTCTTTAGCTTGTATTTTCTCGAGTTGTTGTGCAGCGTGAGACAGTGCGTCCCCAGAGAACAGTCTTCTCCATAACCCTGTGTGAGTGAACACCTTCCCTGCCTCAGATTGAGCTGTAAACAATGAGAACCCTCTGGCTCTCCATCACCATGAAGAACTAGTGCCTCCCCTCTCCTCAGATACAGTGTAAAGCAGGGCTAGGCCTCCCCTCTCCTCAGATACAGTGTAAAGCAGGGCTAGGCCTCCCCTCTCCACAGGTACAGTCTAAAGCAGGGCTAGGCCTCCCCTCTCCTCAGATACAGTCTAAAGCAGGGCTAGGCCTCCCCTCTCCTCAGGTACAGTCTAAAGCAGGGCTAGGCCTCCCCTCTCCTCAGATACAGTCTAAAGCAGGGCAACCTATCCTCTCCTCAAACACACAGTCTTAAGCCGGGGTTCTCAGCCTGTTGTAACTGCAGGCCTTCCTGTGTATATGTATTGAGAATAATAGGCAGTGTGGGTAGTTTGGAATGTCCTTTTTTAAGTTCGGAAGAAGGTGAAATGCAGCGGTCCAATAAACCCTGCTCATCCTGTTGCAGAAGACATGATGAATGTGTGGCGGCCAGAAGACTGCAAGATCAAAGCAGAGCTAGATTGAGGAATTGGCCAGCTCCCTTATGAATAATAAACCAATGTATGTTTCATGGTCCAACCCTTGCCAAGCAAAGGTTTGGAACATTTTGGAACATTTAGTTCTGAGTATTTTGGCATGTACCTTTGGTTGAGAAAGGCTGGTCCCCTCTCCCCTGGTGATACACTGATACACAGTCTGTTCTGCTTGAGCCCTGGGCATTACTATTACAACTGGCGTCTGATGGATGCGCCGCCCCCACTAGCAGAGCATCCGGCCTGCGACCATAGGCTGGTTCTGGAATCAATCTGCAACAGGGTTTATCGGAGAAAGACGACCGAGGCAATATTATCTTGCTAAGCCGATGCAGAGTCTCATTCAATCTGAGACGAGGGCGGAGGCGGGGGTGGACAACACAGGTATGACCTAGAGTGTGTAATTAGACCTTATCTCGGGGGAAGGGGAGGCCTGGGGGGGGGGGGGGGGGTTGTTCCTTGAGTTTCACAGATTATTATACCCACGGTGCTGCAGCTGGGGTTGGGGGGAGTAACAGTGTTGGCCATGACCCAGGGGGAGGAGAGCGGTGGTAATGAAGTGCAGGCTGCAGGGTTCCCTTGCCCCGTGCACGCCCTCTGTAATTGATGGATATTGGATATTCTTTGAGTGGACGTGCACATGCACGGTCCCCTATTGGCACACAGCTGATTTCAAGATCATTATTTTTTCCAGTGGGCCTGAAGGGGGCCCAGGTAGAGGGATGTGTATGTTGTGTGTCACTCGTAGCATTTCTAGCGTCTGTCAAAGAAGACATAGCGCTACCAAACAGGGTTTTCTAGTGCCAATCAGAGTGGAGCTTAACGGGCATGTAGTAGTAGCGTTCACAAAGTCGTTGAGTTACACCTGATTATAGCTAACCGGGAGGGGTTTTTATTTGGCAGGAACAGCCTTCCAGTGTTTCTCCTAGCAGATCTCTCACCTCTTCTGCCATCTATTATAGATGCACATCTGTCCTATAGCAGCAGGAGGGGGAGATAGAAAAGTGGAGGTTTGTTTCTGTTTTAATGGAGCGATACAGAAGATATGTGATCTTGATTGATGTGGAGTCTGCTCTATCTGTCTTCTTTATGTCCATATGTCATTCTCCCCTCTCTTCTCTATTCCTCTTTCCCTGTTCAGCCTTCTAGTTCCATCTGTCCCCTTCTCTGACCCTGCATAGGTAGTGTGGAGGGTCTGCCAGTAGCAGAGCTCGCTAAGCTACGCCACGTTTGAGGGTGTTTCAGTATCAGAGCTAGCCTAGCAAACGCTAACGTGGAGGGTCTCTCTGTAGAGGAGCTAGCTGGGCAGAGGGTCTTCAAGTATCTCACCACTTCTCTGTGTTTGTTTTTTTTCCCTTAACAGGAAGAGAAAGTACCTGAAGATGAAGGACGTTTTTTCTGGGCAGAAGAAAGAAGAGTTGCAAGGCTTCGCGCACACAAGGCGACGATAGATAGCAAGGGGAACAATAGGTAAGAAAAACCCGATCTTTGTAGCAGTGAACCGAACATCATGTTTTTTGTCAAAGAATGCCTTCTTAAACCTAGTTCAAACCTTTGGGTCACTGTGACTTAAATTAAAGCATAATACTGAACAAAACGTAAATAAAGAGTTATCAGAAAGTACCAATGGGCTGTGACATGAGGATAACCCTTCCCCCCGTCTTCTTAGAACTTTCCAGTCCAATTTATTTTTTTATTTCTTAGTGTGTGAATTCGATTACCCTTTAACAACTAACCAAACAATACTGGAACTCCAACAGATAGTTTCCCATCACAGCCAGGCGTTGCGTCAACGCCCGATGGAAAAAGCAGTAAAATAAATTTCACACTCTGCTTTTGTGACTCCTGTGAGTTTGGCAATGGTGACAAAGAAATGGGGTTTCCGCGGTGCAAATTTTTTTTAATGTCATTCTGCATTGTAGTTTAGAGTGTAAAGCACTACAACGGAATGTGTGTGTGTGCTTGCCGTTTTTTCATTCAGCCGACACACTGCTCATAAAGCATGGGGAAAGATGAAAGGCCTTGAACCTCCCGGTCTAAACCCAGATTGGAGGAAATCTTCAAAGTTAAACCCAGAACATATTTGTCTGCAGGACGGGCTGGTTCAGAGGTGTCTTATTCGAGATTGATTGGTTGGCATGGTGAATCGTTACTTGTCTTCCAACGTCCCTGCCCGTCGTTCCGGAGGGACAGAAGGGCTGGTGTTTGAGTCTGATAGCAAAATACAAAAAATCTCCACACAAGGCGTAAAAAAGGTATTCACACAATACAACTAGTAGGAAGTAAATGTCCCCAAATAATGTAAATGAAAATACAATTTCCAGGTCTGGGAAAATGTCTGGGATTAATAAAGTACAATTGATCTTGTAAACGTTATTGACAGTAGTGGTAAATGTCATTGATTGTAAATGCTTGATTATCGATATGGGATCTAAAGTGTCTCATGGTATATTGTCTAGTGATATATTAACAGGTTATCAAACGCACGCATTTAGTTTGATAAGGTAAAGCAAGTGGGCTGGATCCCTTGAACAAGGCATTATACGGTTGTCACCGTGTGTGAACCTGTGTCTACGAGCGGTTGTGAAGCATGACGTGCTGAAATGCAGTCTAGTTTTCAGTAAATAGCATTTTGAGAAATTCCACACTATGCTAGCCATGCTCACCAGGCTATTTCATGCTAGTCCCGGTAGCGACGCAATAAACATGCAGTCCACCAAACACATTTTTTGATCCATCTCTGTGGAATTTCTACACTTAGATTAACTAAGTGTCTGAAGGCCTGTTACATCGGTTTTGCTGGCTTGACTTGAGTTAGGGATTGAAACCAGTAATCGAAACAATAACAAACTTCATAGAAATGTTCCCAGGAAACCAGGTGTTTTGATTGGAGCGAGGTGGCTATTGCCACCAAACCATTATCTAGTTGGAGCGATTGTGTGTTTGATATATCTCTCCCCGTGGAAAACACTGACCGCTCGAAACAGAGTCAGTGAGCTAACGGCTAACTGATAGCCCCCTCCACCCCCCTCCCCTTCCCCTTCTCCCTTGCATCACCCAATCCTGTCATCCATTATAGAAAAGGAGAGGTGTGTCTCTGGTTTGATGAAGGGATAAAGAAGGATAGGTGATATGGAGTCAGGGCTCTTTCCATCTTCTTTTGTCCATCTGTCATTCTGTGCTTCTATTCCTCTATTCTTATCTCTCCCACTGTCATTCTACCTCTCTCTGTAATGCCATCTCTCTTTCTGTCTCTCCCTTTCTGTCTCGCCCTCTCTCCCCCTCTTCCCTCGCTCTCTATCTCTCTCTCCATCACTCTCTCTCCCTCCCTCTATGTCTCTATCTCTGTGTGTCACCCACCAGAAGTCAACCCTTTCCTTTGATCTCTCGTCACAAAAGGGACTTGCTTGCCCTGCGATTCTGCTAACTCTAAGAAGCTAAGACGTTGCTAGCGCTATCCTCCATCTGCTATCGGAATAGCAAGCAGGTCAGCCCCAGATGCTAACCGCGCTAACCACTAGCCGTCTGCCGCGGCCGGTCGGGATAATGCGTTGGTGGGATAGTGCTAGCGGGGGCTTAGCCGGCGCCTGGCGGATATGATTGCACAGCTGCTGTAGAGAAGCTGGGAGGTGGGGATGGTTTACAAAAGAAGCATAGCCTGCCTGTAGAGCCCGGGGGGGGGGGGGGGGGGACACTCCCTTATTGGGGGGGGGGGAACACAGTGCGCTGGGTCTTACCTGGCTTCAACCTTGACTCCACCTCCACCTCCTTGACTCCTGGTACTCAATATCCTTGATTCCTCCTCCTTCTCCTCCACCTTTTTAAGCCCCCCACCCCCAACCTCAGTGACTCCTTCTCCACCTTGTTACCTTGTTGACCTCTCCTCATATTGTGGTACTTCATTTATTTTATATTATTTAACCTGTGCTCCTTTTGAATCATTTGTATGTGTATCTCTCATTGTTGTGTTAGATTCCTCCTCTCTCTCTCTCTCTCTCTCTCTCTCTCTCTCTCTCTCTCTCTCTCTCTCTCTCTCTCTCTCTCTCTCTCTCTCTCTCTCTCTCTCTCTCTCTCTCTCTCTCTCTCTCTCTCTCTCTCTCTCTCTCTCTCTCTCTCTCTCTCTCTGTTTTATTGCTGTTGGTATTAAAGAGTCTACGAGTAGAAGAGGGAAACTGCCAGGTCTTTTTATTGGTTAGCACCTAGCAAGAACACATTAGCTCAAGTATGGCGGGAAATTTACAATCGGCTCAACCTGTAAATAAATACTGCTGCAGGCCTCTCCATTATACACACACACACACACACACACACACACACACACACACACACACACACACACACACACACACACACACACACACACACACACACACACACACACACACACCCACACGCAATTAGTTTCCAATATGTGTATTTATTTAAGCATAACATAATATAATACAATTATTATTTAATTGTGTTTATTGCCTCAGGGCTTATATTTGATTATACCTAATGGTTAAAAATACAGATCAAGATACTATTAGGTAGACTATTTATTTAACAAAGATTTACAATTGAAAGGTATTATATGTAACGTTGACACCAGGCGGAGTTCGACCGTGCAGTCTGAATTCACAACATTGGAGAGAGTTGTCTCAGCCGGCCGCCTCCTCCCCAGACTCAGGGCTCACACAGGTTGCTCGGGATATAAGACACTGAAATGAACACCAGCACAAAGCAAGCCGAACGGGACATTATATTATGAGACAAGCGCAACTATTACATTTACTTTTCAGTGGCCTTGAGTCCTAGTTTCTAGTCCTACACTGTAAGGTTGACAGCTAACGCATACATTTGCTGTTCATTCATTGTGTGCAAATATATAAACCAACTTTTTATAGTTCTGTCAAAGCTCTATGCTTACCTGTTCAGGAAGAAATTGGCCCACTCTGCATCCGTCTTTAAATTCTTCCAGGCTCTAAGCCGTCTAAGTAGTCCATCCTTCAAATGCAACTCCAAGACTTACCCGTGTTTTAGCACTGTTCTGATCATGAAGGTTTTTGGAAAGAGGACAGGGTTTTTCAGGTCGGGTAGATTCTAGTACAATCTCAGTTGATCCAGTTTGTTTGCTTGCTTCCATGGGTGCAGCACACTGTGTGTGCGTGCCAATATGTTAATATCTGGCCACTCTCAGTGTCAAAATGGGCTGTGGGCGAAATCACACAGGCCAAAAACCAAAACAGAGGCTCCGCCCCAGAATGGAAGTCTCACAGGGAAACCTACTTGCTGTAGCATCGTTGTCAGAGAAGACAGTATTTAGACTTAGCAGAGCTCCTTAACCTCTGATAACAAATAGCAGTCATTTTAGGATTTAGTACACTACATATGTTAATAGCTCTTTACATATTTAAACGTGCATAAGGTACTCGCCCTGATAAGCCAACTTCTCATGAAATTGAAGCTGAGGTAGGCTATTTGGGTAACCTGCCAGAGTAAGCTAGATTTTGAAGAATTCAACAGAAAAAATAAAACACCCCTCCTTTCAGGCCTCCATCCAAAGTCACTTATAAAAAAACATGTGACTAGCTTGCTGGCTTTAGAAATTGGCCTAGCCTTTTGGTCAACACTGGTCATGCAAAATGAGTGCATGACCATCATTTCCTACAGCCTGAATGAAATGATCGGACAGGTTTATTTGGGACCTGTATCAGCCACATGCACTGTATTTCTACAAAAAGACAAGAAATGCTTCCAAAACCAATTGCCTACACAATCTTTCAAGATGGATCAAATCTTTATTTTCAATAGTTGGAAGTGGTTATGATAAAGGTTATGTTATTTTATAAAGTCATGCTAATTGGTCTGGTTATGTTATGAATTGAATGTGGCTGTGGCCGCGGTGAGCAGCTAGTGGACGCATCATTGACGTAGTGTTACCACAGTCAGACTTAGCATGGCCTCTTGCACTCAATTCCGTCTCCATGTCCAAGGCCCAGGAAGCGTTTGACAGGGATCCGGCCTCGCGTGTCCATGGATGAGTGTCCCTGGCTCTGGGCCTTCAGCTCTGCACGCGAGGGCCAGAGGTCCGGGCCCCCAGATGGTCGCCTGGTTGCCATTTCCTCGTTGGCCCTGATGCTGTAAAGTACTCCCACTGGGCTTCCCACGCCGCCATACCACCCCTCACCTCCGCCCCGCTTCTCCCCCCGACCCCAACACACACACGCACGCACACACACACACACACACACACACGTACACACAAACACACACACTCACGCACGCACGCACGCACACACGCACACACGCACACGCACACATGCACACACACACACACACACACCACACACACACACACACACACACCACACCACACACACCACACACACACACACACACACACACACACACACACTGTGCACGCGCCGGGAGGGGAAGAGGGGCTTAACACAGCTGTTGTTCCATGGTGGTCTGGTTGTAGCGCTGCTCCTGGTTTTATCTCCACTGTGCTCTCCATCTCCTTTAAATCCCATAAGCTGCTTTGCTCCCCTTAGAAACCCTGCCGCTTCTCCAGACGATACCGAACCTATTTGTTTTCCTATCTTTCTAACCTGTGGTCCTCACGCTACGCCTGTTCGTGTGTTGTGTATGTGCGTCGCACGTGTGTGTGCCGTGCAGTGCCGGAATAAGCGGAATACGAGCTTATCTGTTACCCTGTGCCCCCGCGGCACTGCAGCCCTCGGGGTCTGGCGTGTAATTTCGTTGCATTCGCTGCGGATATCGCACGATGCGTTTGCGTTAGCATGAAGTTAGTGTTAGCCGGTGACTTACGCTCCGCGTGGGTCTGATGCGTAAGGATGCAGTTGTGTTAGCATGAAGGTAGTGATAGCCGGCGGCAAATACGCTGCGTGGGTCCAATACGTTGCATGTACGGATCGGTTCAGACCGATACTACGGCCATTAGCATTTATCGACGTGTAATCAATTTCCTTCTCCATTACCAACCTGAGTGGATTTAATGCGTCTCAGGATTGGTAGAATCAACTCACCTTCTAAAAGGACATCTGACACGCTGTATAAAGCAGTTGAGCGTTTGTATGAGAGTATTCAGAGTCCTAAACACAATAGTCTCGTCTGGTACAACAGTATTCAAAAATGATTCGCAAGTTAAGGCCCAATGCATCTTTACTTGTATTGGGGGGAAGCAGCTTGTGGAGAGCAACCTGTTTTCCATCCGTCTGCTGATGGTGAGCTGTATTAGCCAAAACAGACCAAACCGCAGCGTCAATGAAAATATGACGTGTGACGGAAATCGACCATGCTGATTGGCTTGTGTTCTACATCTAGGATAATTCAGAATGGTGTTTCCATTCATAGCTCGGAAAGGCCGACATTTTGTCGTCGATTCGATGTTGACACATTCACAGGGAAACCTATGGAAGAGAGGACTGATTAAAATGGTGAACTTCCCTTCCAGCAACAACAATAAACCTTGACTTGAGATGATGCGAAGCTACAGACTCGCACTGCCCAGAAGACCGCCAGTTAAAAAACACATAAAAGTTACTACGTGAATAAATATCCATAAAAAGCAACTTGAAAATGAGTCATTTCGGACCACTTACTTCGGAGTCCTGAAGGCCTGTTTGTGTATGAGTGTTGATAGTGTTTGTGATGTGCTGAAACCAAACTCACTTTAAATGGAAATAATGAAAATGGAAAAAGAAAACTATTAGTCCTCCAAACCAGCTTTAATCCATAGAGACTTGTGTTGAATACAGAAACATGTCATGGAGCAGGAAGAGTTAAGGGTATCCTGCTTTAGGATGCCTACAGGTAGACTGTGTACCTTTTTGGGTTTCAAACCCAGAACCACTGAGTTTGTTGTCAAGACCCCACTAGACTTTTCTGCAGGTCTCAGACTGAAAAGGTCACAATTTGGACCCGGTGTACAGTAGCGATTTCTGAAGCAGCAACCCCCTGAACAGCCAATCTACGGAGAGACGTTTGGTATTTTATAACAGATCCAGGCGGTCTCCATTTTGTCCCAGGAGATTAGCTAAAGGTTAGACCTCACAAATCCCCAAACCCAACCCTTGTGATTTAAAGATGAGCTCTGAGAGGACTGGCTTGCCATATCTGATCTGCTCCCCTTGGTACGATTCTAACCTTTCCCAATCGATGTTGCTCTCTCAATCGCTCTCGTTTAACTTTATTTGTCTGTGTATTATCAAAATGGCAAATATAATTATGATACTATTTTATTTTGAAATGGTCAAAATAGTGATTTTAAAAACATGTCAGGTAGGAGTTATTTATTTTGTTCGAGGATATTTTCAGTTAGGGTTCCAAAATAGCACCTTTCCGTCAAAGTAGTTTGTACCCAAATCACATAATGTGATTAACAACCTGCTTTACACCTTGTTGTTGCACTCCAAAATCCATTCAGTACCAAACAGTGTTGGTACTCTAAAAGTGTGTCTGTTTCTTTACAAACAGTCATGTGAAGTGTATATGAACTTTATGAAGTATCTTCATCACTTCCTGTTGTCTTGCAGTGTGATTTATTCCTCTCCTGCAGTGTTGCTGGCGCTAATGAAAGCGACGTTTCATGTTTTATGGATCAAACACACAATGAGCTTGCTTCCTCCTGGCATGTCGGTTTTCCTCTCTAGCCAATTAGCCGCCATACTGACATCGCCTGGCCCTCAGCGAGCTTCGTTTGAATGACGGAAAACCCTCCAGGGCGGGGGGTTGACACAGTCATATAGGTGTCTCTTTATCTCTAGGCCTCCCTCGCTCTCTCCCCATCTGTCTCTCTCTATCTCCAGGCCTCTGTCTCTCGCTCTCCCTGTCTCTCTATCTCTAGTGCTCTCTCGCTCTGTCTCTAGTCCTCTGTATCTACATATCCCTAGTGCTCTCTCGCTCTGTCTCTTGCTCTCTCACTCGCTCTCTCACTCGCTCTCCCTCTGTCTGTCTGTCTGACGGTCTGTCGGTCTGTCGGCCTGTCGGCCTGTCGGTCTGTCGGCCTGTCGGCCTGTCGGCCTGTCTGTCTGTCTGTCTGTCTGTCTGTCTGTCTGTCTCTGTCTGTCTGTCTGTCTGTCTGTCTGTCTGTCTGTCTGTCTGTCTGTCTGTCATCAAACACTAAAGTCACCCCACCTGGGGTGGCCCCTCCTTCTGGTGTTTGAAATCATCACTTTAAGATGATGTGAGGTGTGATGTCAACAAAGTTGTGTTTGGAGGAGAGTTTGGTGCTTGATGTTAATCAACTAGAAGGTGTGCTTTGCCAGCTGTATGTCAGCTGAGTGTAGAAACATGAACACCGAAAACAACACGCAACTAGCTTGAACAATATTATAAAACTAGCATAACAACACGACTAATGACACAACATAATACACAACATAGCTGTATTAAACAAAATCACAAAAACACCACAACACGACATAACACACAACAAAACACATAGCTGTATCCAACATAATTAACAGCACACAACAAAACGTCAAACATAATGCACAACACAGCTAAAACTATATTCCATTCTCATCAACAAACTTCAGTCAGACTGACAACCAAACTAGCCTTATCTCCATCAGCTCAACACTCCAGATACGATGGAGGTTCTGTTTGGGGCCGAAGGTTGAATGTTGTTGAAACCATCAGCTTCATAGTAAGAAGAGGCTCCGGAGCTGGTCTGTGTGTCTACCAGGAATCGAGCACCACGCTGTAAAAAATGTACAGCGTTGGCCCATTTAAGTCATGCTATCACACTGATGTGTGTAAATAATTCATTCTGGTATCGAAGTCGTAGGGAAATAAAGGTATAGCCTCTTTGTGAACAGCCCTGCTGGCACTTAGCCATTTGCCGGGGTGGCTAGAGTGCTGCGTGGTTACACTTAAGAGAAAGGGTTCTCAACCTGTTGGTCGGGACCCCATTTGGGGCCGGCTGATTTACATATGGGTTTACGGGAGAATGTTGACTCATAATCAATCGATATTTCATGGTGCATTTTGGATGAAAACATAAAGGTTTAAAAGGTCTCATAAGGTTGTGTACTGCCAAATGGTTCTTAGCCACGAACTACTTAGCGTGGCATGATGATTATACGTCCACCAGGACATTAGTATTACAGGCAGATGTGAGCTGGGTAAAAACAAAAATGTGCAGAAGCAGATGCACAAGAATAAGCTGGCCTTACACACCGCAGTGACCAAGCTTAATTTTGGCATTTTGTCAGTTCAAACATGGTAAATTCTTATGGTTTTCTAAGTGTGCTGGGGCATTAAGTTGGTATTTTCTTCTCTTTGCCTCCCCCTGCCTCACCTTGGTGTTGTCTGCCGCTGGCTGGCCTCGTGCCGCTATAGCCAGCCGGACTCAGCATGCAATTACAGAGTACATTACCCCGGCCAAGTGTAGCCTAGCGCGCTAGCTATCTCCACCTGCTGCTAATGGCTAACTGTAACAAATAGAGTTGCCAGAGAGGAAGCACGCCGTCAGCTGAATCCAGCCAGCTGAGGCCAGGACTGCCCTGGCCAGGCCACTCGGCCTGGTACTGAAATGTTGGACAAAAGCAGGACTTGGACTGGAATTACATTTAATTTTTTTTTCTAATCAGGAAAAGAAAAATCGAAACAAAGCAGCAAAGCGTTCAGCTATGTACGCTGTGTTGTTTCTTTCTTTAGCAGCGGTGGGAGTGGTTTGTACGCGTTGCTGCGTGTGCAGGCAGATTTGCTCGGGTGGACTCTAAAGGGGTCAGTGCGTTGCTACAGTGAGCTACAGCGAGCGTTTCATCTGCCAGCATGGAAGTGGGTTTCTCTCCGCCTGTTTCCAAGAGGGGATTAGAGAATACACTAAAGCATGATTAGGTTAGGCCTGTGATGGTCTATTCGGTTTATGCAACGCTCGGCCCAGCACTGGTGAATGTATAGGTGTTTAGCTTGCGGTAATAGGGAGACTGTGTGTTTAAATTACAGAAGCACTAACGGTTATCCTTCCCCCTAGGCCTGTCTGGCAGGAGGATTGTTTTAATTTAGTTTTGTGTTTATTTTGTTGTATCTTTACCCCTGTTCGTTTAGGAGAAAACTGTGAATGCGTGTAATTCTGGATGCTGTAGCCATTACTGTGAACAAGCAGAACAGCGATGAGTACTTTGTAAGATGGGGCCTTTCTGAACCGAATCCTCTTTTCATAACGGGGCTTGAAATCAACGGTTTGGTTTGCCGGTCGCTGTCTGTTTCAGTTCCGCATTGTTTAAATGAAAAGAGCACTATAAGTAATTGTGTTCAGCTAACATTTCTATCGGCATCAGCAGATACAAAGTATATCAACTTAGGAGTGCTTTATAGTTCTCATCTTCAACAGTTATTTCTCCCACGGATATGTGCTCGAGACTGTGCAATTGTGTGGTTTGAGGAAAAAGCAGTTGGATTTGAGTAAAGTACCACTTTTATGACAAGGAAAATGAATATTTGAGGATGTGCTGTTGATTTGCTCTGTGTGCTGTGACCACAGAGCTATAGTCCGTGCCTCCCTCGTTGCGTTCAAGCATCATTGAAGAATATCTCATTTATTTTAGCGAGTGCTGGATATTAAACTCAGATTGAGTTGTGTGATTGTGACTTGTTGACTAAATTATCGGCCACAACTGCCAATCATGACACTAAAAATATTTGTTATTTTTCTTCTCCATTTTCTCTCGTACATTCATTCATTTAACTGTAGGGATTCATTCAGATCTGCGATGCCTCCCTCACACATTAGCGGTTGTAAATATATTCGGTGTCAAGTCGAGTGATTGATACTTTATCGATCACAAGTCGATAAGGACGTGGTAGATTATGTCCATCACGTACGGCCACTTCTGTCATGGCATCGAGGAGGCGTGATTGACAGTCTATCACTTGTCTCCCCTCGATAACCTTGACGCCACATAAAGGCTCTCCCTTGATGTCTCCCATGGAACGGGAACGTAGGACACACCGGGGGTCTCGACACCGGGGAGGGGGGCAGAGCCTCAGTAGCCCTGAGGAAGAGGTCAGATGAGATGAGGATACGCCCAGATGGTGATTTCCTCTATCAACCCTCAGAAGTCCACGGCTGTGTTGGCCGTTCCTGCTGTAGGCCTACTCCATATTGGACAATGTTAAACATATGCTTAGTAGCATGACCAGAACACAAACAAAACCATTTGAAAAATAGGGATGTGTCAGAATATTCGATTATTCGATTATTCGTTCCCGAGGGTCAAAACCGATTTTTAACATTTGGACCGTTAACATTTTTTCAAAAAACACGCGTCCGCGTCCGTCCGTCCCGCGGACCCTGCTATAACGTATGCATTACAAGATTCTACAGAATCTCACGCCAGCGAAAACCCAAAAGTTGGCAGCCCTGCTATTAGTTTTTTTTATTATTATTAAGTGTGGAAGAGTGTGGAGAGTGTGGAACGGGGAGAGCGTCTGCTGACGTCATTCAACAGCGCATTGTGTAATTACGTTTACTGCGCGTAGGGCACCAAGTAAGGTTGATAACTATTACATTACAATTTTCAAAATATATAAATTAATAACGAACAGGTCCACCGTTGTTATTTCGCATCGGAGCACCCAATGCGAACAGGTCCACCGTCGTTATTTCGCAACCCGCCAACAATCGAATATTCGATTATTCGTTCATACCACCTACTGATTATTCGACCATGAAAAATTTGACTTTTTCACATCCCTAAAAAATATGAGATTTCATGAGAAACAGAGAGAGAATGGTTTTCATTCACTGAAACACATTTGTACGTTTCTAATTTAGAAGCGATAAAATAAAAACAGATAAAGAAGTTATCGACCAAACTATTCATGATCCAAAATAATATGTACGTACGAAAAATTACTTATCTCCCTGTAAAGTCTCCTCCAGTACACACAGCACTTTTTACATATAAATGTAGACATTTCAATTTATTTTAACAAAAGATGTGACCAAGCATTCCAATGAGTTGCTAGGATACAGTCTTATCCCCCAGTCTGGACCAGAGTGAGTGGCAGCCCAACGTAAGCGACACGCCGGTGGGTGGATGGAGAGCCAGCCGCGACGGGTTGAGGGTCTGGAGGGTGGGTGGGGCGGGGGAGGGGGTGACGTCCTGGATCATTGCGTATCACTTCCCCGTCAGTTGTAGCAGCTGGTGGTGGTCATGTAATCTGGTCCACGGGCGTCTCACTAGGCGCTCTTGTGTCACTTTGATTAGCAGCTCAGTCAATCTCTATTTACACACACACGCACGCATGCCAGACGCACACACACACACACACACACACACACACACACACACACACACACACACACACACACACACACACACACACACACACACACACACACACACACAACACACACACACACACACACACACACACACACACACACACACACACACAGACACACAGACACACAGACAAACACAAACACACACACACACACACAGACACACAGACACACAGACACACACAAACACACATCAGACCCCATCAGCCAGCGTCATGGGGAAGAAAAGACCTGTGTTTTTTTATCTGATGATGGTGTGTGTCTTTGCCTGCCTTTGTTTGCGGTGGTTGATGTGTTTGAGAATCTGAGCATGGTACGGCAGCTGCTGACTATCTGACACTAATGGTATTAAGGAATATCACATCCTCTGTGGGAATACATAGGCCTATGTTATTATACAGTGGTCAGGGTGTTTGGCTCCCATTCCAAAGGTTCTGCGTTCAAACCCAAAGGTACGTCTACCGATAGAGATCCTGGAGAAACTCCTGCATGCTCCTTTATTACATTATTACTCCTTTATTCCTATTATTCTGTTTCTAAAATAATTTAACTTGCTTCGGATTAAATTGTCTGCTAAATAACTAAAAGAAAAAATAATGTTGTTACATGTATCCTGCCGATTTTTTCTTATACTTAAAAGTGCTGCCAGAAATTGATTAAAAGTGAAAAAATGGAAAGAAGGAGTTTTCAGCGCGTGATTACGTACTTTGAAAGAGGATCATGGCGAAGCCTTCCATTACTGCAGGGTCACACTGGGACGCCTGCCGCGCTAGGGGCTCCAGCCTGCCCCTCAACCATGTTTCATATACCGCTAGAGTTTCCTCTAATGGTCAGCGTTTAATTGTGGATGGGGATGAATTGATTGGATGTTGATTGAACTTCCTGGTGGAAATGTTCATATGAATACTGAGCAGTTGGAAAAGCGGGTGGTCATGCTAGCAGGGTTAGCGGGGGGTTGGCGGATGGTGGTGGTGGGGGGTGGTGGAGCTGGCCTCCCCTTCCCGTTGTGCGCTGTACAGTAATTACAAACCGCCCAAACCACTGGGGGAAACCGACGACGACCGTGATCAGAATTAAAAACGGTAATTCTGGATGGTGTTTGGGGGGCTTTAGAGAAGCTGGGGCTGGCAAGTCTAGTGCTTAGGGTGGTAGGGGCTGGCCTGTGATCCCATTTCAGCTCCGAACCTTCTGCTAACCCTACAACTTGCATTTTTGTGCATTTGCTTCCACATGTAACACAAATGCCCCAACACCACTCTCCTTACATTAGGCAGTAGACAGTTTGTTTGTAATATTTATGAACTTTTTAAATATGAATATCTGTTAGCTTACATGTCGGCGATCTCCAGGACCTCATACATACATGGCGTCTGCAAATGGGGTCCCTACCCACAGCTTGAGAACCACTATGTTAGGTTGTCTGACAGAAAAACAATTCTGTGTTCAAACCCCGATGTCAAGTCTTCCTGCAGATATCGATGCCCAAGATGCCCCCTCCTGCTCTTTCATGATAATTCTAAACCTGTACACGTTCTGATGTGAACCTGAGGTTTTACACAAGTTTCTTGTGGATATATTTTTTGTACATATATATATATATGTGCACAATATGATTAAAGTATGATAAAAGTAGGCTTGTCGATAATATCGTTTAACTTTTAGAGTAAAATGGCTTATACAATTCCCTGCACTGACGGCTAATAGCTAACTAACTGCTACCTAGAGCTAACAGCTAGCTACCAGCTACCTTGCACTATATTATCTTATTTTTGTTTAATAATCTACAATATGCAACAATACATTTACTGTAACGAGTCCTTTAGCATGCGAGTGTGCGGGTTCGCTAAATAGCAACTGGTAATGACAGACCAGAGCTGACTGGTAAGGACAGCCCAGAGCTGACTGGTAATGACAGCCCAGAGCTGACTGGTACCAGCCTGCCTCACTAAGCGCTAAGGACCCATGTCCCCCAGGCTGACTGATATACTTCATGCTGTCTCTTTAGGTTAGTTTCCATTCTGTAGCCCTTTTCCGACTGGATTTGGGTCTTTTCTTTGAGTTCTTGTCCTCAAGCTGATTCCTGTCTATATTTTTTTTTCCAAAGGTTTAGTTGGGGCCTGTTTCATTCAGTTATTATAGCCGCAGAGAACAGCGACCTGTCTGTCTTTCTGTCTGTGTGTTTCATCTGTGCTGCATGTAGCCCTTCAGTTCAGTGCTTGCTGGAGTGGGAGTGTCCACCCTGATGAACGATGGATCGATCCATGTCCGTCCCTTAATCAGTTTTTACAGTCCACCACAGAGGTGTCCAGGGAGTTCCTCTGCACATCATACATAACTTGATTGGAGACTCCCGTTTGGGTTGTCACCAATTGCTTGAATTTTAAATTCTTGCAATGAATCAACCTCACAGCTGGTGGTAGAACCCTCTTAGCCTTCCCATCGGGGATTAATATCGTACTTATTTAAAAAACGTTTTTGTATATCTTTTCTGTATCTTGAGTGGAGCATGAATAACTAACAAACAACAAAACAACAGTCAGGATTAAAGGATTCTGATTATCAGCAATTAAAAGTCATACAATTAACTTGTACTGTTGCGCAACAACAATGAATTGTATAACTTGTACAATTACAATAACAATTACATTCAGGGCATTGAGCAGACGCTTTTATCCAAAGCGACTAACATCGGTGAATACACAACATTCACACACCGACGGCTGAGTCAACCATGCAAGGCGACAGCCAGCTCGTCAGGAGCAGTTAGGGTTAAGTGTCTTGGCTCAGGGACACATCAACACTCTGAGGAGCTGGGGATTGAACTAACAACCTGTCGGCTACAAGACAACGGCTCTACCTCCTGAGGTAAGCCGACCCAACTTGTACAATGATTGTGATATTTTACTCGTTCCACACCAGATCTGCCATGTGACCTACTTTATCAACCCCCCCCTCCCATTTCCCTCTCCCCATTTCGAGGCTCAGGCAGTCTTGGCATGTCAACCACAAATTTGGTTTCGGTTTAGCTTTGTATGCGCTGCCACCAGCAGCGACGGCACCAGCCAGTCAGGGTTTGTTTTCTTTCATTCTCTCAGTGCTGTCTGGATTTGACGGGGCCTGGCGTCGTCTGAATCCAGTTCATGACCCGTGCAATGTTTCATCACAAATCTCATCAGTCAGAGAGTGGAGCTCTGCCTTGTCAGCACAACCCCCCCCCACCACCCACCCCCACCCCGCCCCGCCTCCCTCCCACACCATGCACACACACATATCCCCTCGCCCCCGTCCCCCCACCCTGCTCAGCGCATTACGATTAGCAAACGGGAGATTTGGCACGGCCCTGCCCTTGTGTATGAAATACTTTACCCCATGTCGTGCTGTCTGTTCGGGAGGTATCTTGTGGGCCTACTGCTGCACACTCTTGCCGTCTATGACTCACCCTGCAGGGAAAATACAGAGGTGCATGACTCTATCGCTGATGAGCCTCTTCAACTCTTTTACCTTGGCAGAAAGGTCCTTGAAAGAGAGTTCACTGGGGGCAGATAGAGGAAGGTACACTGATTAACGTCTTGGGGGGGCAGTGCCGGCCTGGAGTCCAAAAAGAAAATAAGACGCTATTGGACGAATCGTAGGGCAAATATTTATATTCTCCCCATGTCTCCCGTATGTCCACAGCACAGTTGTCATGGTCGTGATGAGCATCGAACCTGCGGCTTCGGAAGGAGGAGAACATGGACCGCTGGTCTCCTGGGGTGGTTCTGTTTTGTAAACTAGGGTGAGTGTCCTTCCTGCCCCCACCACCTGTCTGGGATTTTTTTTTTTATCTTATATCTCTGAAGAACTTTCCAGAGGCTAGTGTTAAGTCCCACGGGTTCAGTAGGGCCAGGGTCATAATCTTTGGAATAAAATGGTCCTGTCAGTGGGAATTTACAATAAGTACCTTCTGAAAGCCAACCAGTTTCTGGCCAGAGCAAACTCCATAAAAGTCAATAATACTGTTTAAGTGAAATGGCTTATACAATTCCCTGCACTGACAGCTAGCTTACTGCTACCTAAGAGCTAATAGCTAGCTACGCGCTACCTAACAGTTAAATATATGTTGTAATGGCTTCATGCCCACTACAGCTAGAAACTGTAGTTTCTAGCTGTACAAAAATGCTTTGTCAATGCTGTCCAGAATTCCGCTGGCTCTCCAAACATTTAACCCAGTGACATTTTACTTCTGAAAAGCTTGTGAAAGCTTGACTAGCATCATGGTGACAGATAACTCTGATGAATTCAATTGAGATAATTATTTTCTAGCAGGCCTTGACCTGCCTGCCAGGATCTGTTCCAGTACAAAACAACCAGAACACATCTTACCCCGTCTCTGACATGCTCAGCAAGGGGTTGCCTAGGCAGAGTGAAAGATGACACTTAATCAATAGTTGATAATCAGCCTGACAGGTCCTGCAGTCCACGGTGGTTTTGAATTGTTTTCTGTTTGTAAATCCTATTTTCGAGGTAGGAACAAACTGCCTGCTGAAATACAAATTATTATGATTTCATAATTTTTTCGTATCTTGCAACCCACAGTTTTTTTTATTCCTGACAAGGTCAAGGTTCAATAAAAGCAAAGTTGAGTTTACTAATAACAATGGAGTAATGCCTGTGATCAGGGGCGAGAGTACATAAGAGTAGGTAATAACACATTGGTCCCAGAGAGGAAGTTAAAGAAAATACCTGTCCACTCTGACGGTGGTATAGAAAATATCGTCGTCCACATGTGAACTCAAAAAGCGATTTAAAACACTAACATGAGCTTGCTGGGCCAGTAGGGGGGGATTCAACTTTATGTCAGACGCTGCAGAACATGAGATTAATGCGCTTTTATGGGCATTGAGTGGCAATGACAATACAATGAGAACAATTAGGTGCAGTGCATATATACTTGTCTGCACGGCACTGTAATGATGACCGTAACACAAGGTTGACTGATGAAACCCAACAGTAGCCACTCACATAAACAAACCGGTGGTCCGCCAGCCGCCATGTGTTTGCATATTTTGTACACAATTGCCATGTTTAAACCGAGGGCGTGATCGTTATGTGAAACCTCCGCTTGACTCGTCTACATGAAAACACCGAAAACTGAGTTTTGAAAAATTAGCTTTTCCCAAAGCTTTGTTTTTTATGTGACCTGAACGCCGGTTTGTTGTGAACGAGAGGCCAAAACTCAGAGAAAGACATTTTTATATCCATATTATCTATATATATATATTTGTGTGGTGAGGCCTGAGGTGAAGGTATGGTTTGGCAGACGACTTATCACCCTCTCAGTGTTCCAATGTGTTACTGATGCTTCGACCTCCTCCTACCTGCTAATTAGGATAATTATAGCCGACTCGATATGCAAATTGAGTCTGTTATGAGGCGTTAATTGCTATTAGGTGTGTGTGTGTGTGTGTGTGTGTGTGTGTGTGTGTGTGTGTGTGTGTGTGTGTGTGTGTGTGTGTGTGTGTGTGTGTGTGTGTGTGTGTGTGTGTGTGTGTGAGGGGGGGGGGGGTGATTTCAGTGGACTGATAGCCCCCCGACTAGAGCTCCTGTCATTAGCTGTAGTGAGCGGGGGGTGGGCTGAATCCTGTCCCCCACCCTGGATAGGAGTGCACTCACAAACATGGCTGGATGGACCAATGAATGCAAGGTTTATTTGATGACTGAATGACGGTATGGATGAATGAATGGTATGATGGAATGATTGATGGATGAATGAAAAGCATAATGAATTGGTGGATGGGTGAATATATATTTGAATAAATGGATGGAATGAGGGCTGGATGGATGAATGATTCAAATATTTAATTTGGTGGATGGATGTATTGTGTTTGAACGAAATGTACAATGGATGAATGGAAGCTCGGGTGTGCTTCAAAGTAAACACAATCATAGCATGCTCTGTTTGGAAACGATAATGTTTAAAGAACCCTCAAATCCAAAAAAAGAGTGTACTGCATAATTCTGCTTTGGAAAATCACGCTAAACACTGCACACTATTGACACAATAAATATTACATCTTAATGGGGTTTTGAAAAACATGGGATGCTTCTATTCTCCATAAACCATTCATTAGTATTTTTCCCCTCCCCTCCCCCATTCTGTCTCTCTCGCCCCTCTGCGTATCCTGTTTTCCTGTAGAATACAGATTAAATATTCATTGAGACGATAGAGAGAGAAATGAGCGAGTGGGAAATGAGAACTTGCTGGGTCTTGTTTGCATTTCCCAGCTCTGAATATTTCAGTTCATGTTGTCCAAGTCAATTCTACTCCTATAGTAGCCCCTTCATCCCAGTCCCAGCCTCAAAGGGCTTTGCAGGTCCCCCATTACTAACCCATCCTAACGGCTGAATTTGACACAGACTCAAGATGCGGACAAATTGCAAGCAGACAGGGCAAGGCAGGATTTTCACCTGCTGCACAGACTCCCATCTTTGTAGCGTGTGATTTCGTGCATTGCCAGGATTTTTTCAGAAATGACAGGCTTCACTGTTTGCATATGGAGTTTTGCCAAGGGAGAATGCAGTTGGTTATGTGGTTCTTGGCCTCTGTCCGTGTAGCATGGTCAGTTGATCATAATGGACACGCTCCACCACAGGCGTATGTTGGCAGAGGTCTGCCACCATGGGTCTTAACGGCTCAGAGTCTCACGTATCTAGACCGTGTGCCCTCTAACAGGCAGGGAGAACCTCCCCATAATGCCAGGGGGAACCAACTGTGAGACTCACCTCCAGCTTGATCCCCAACGCATTCCGGGTCCTGACCCATAGTTTATGAAGCGCTGCTTTAGAGCAAAGCTTCCATTAGTTTGCCATCAGTCAGGTTATGATGCTCATGATGGGTAATGCATATTCAAACAACGCTTGAACGGCTTCAAGAGCAGTACATCTCTCAATCTGCGAGGATAAACAATATTCAAGAGAATTTCCTGGCTTTGAATTTTTAATCGTTGTCTTTTGTTCAAGTGCCAGGAAACAGAGTGAACAGGGCAGCAGAGGAGAGGGATTTAGCGTTGAATTCATGCGTGAGGAGTGAGAGATCTGAGAGATAAGGAGTAGCGCACGTTTTCTGGACTAAAGACAGATTGAGGAGACTATTGCTGTATGTGTTTAAAGGAATCGTTCAAGGTAGTTATCACATTAAATAATATCCTTGTTGTAATGGATGCCACCTCAGTCTGCGAAAGAGGCTGAATACTCAACACATAATAAAGTATGAGCTGTAAAACGATATTGCCAAGCTCATATTACATACCTGTATGACTTTAAAGGCTATGTTGAATGGAGAAAATGCCTCATAAACCAATAATATGTTCCGAAATGTTTTTTTCTTGGTAGAGACAGCAGAAAAAAAAAATTCTATTAAAAAGAAAATGGTGTTTCTATCTCTCTATTCTTAATGATGTGGAACATCTGAACCCTGTTTCAATAGAAAATATATAAATAAAGTTGTTATTATAATTAGATTTATCTTGTTTTCTGTGCTAAGACACACTTCATGTTTGGCAAACATGAAGAGCCACGGAACAGGTCGGGCGTGAAACGCAAAGGCAAGAAGGGAGATATGCAATAGTTATACTTGAATAAGCTACTGCCTTCAATGCCATTATAACTTTCACTTTCACTTTCCATTTGAGGTTCTCCAGCAAGAGACTCTCCCTCATATCAAAGCACCGAACCCTGCGCTGAAAAAAAACAAAACCTATACTATAAGTGCCGGTGTGGAGTTGATTAAAGCTTCCAGATACTCCATTCATTATCTCAGATGTGCGTTAATTCACTGAGTTGCTCTCTCCATAACCCAAAGCTAATGCGATCTGCAGGTGTACAACAGTGTCATTACTGCAAGGAGCTTATTCAATATTTTGACGCTGCAGCAATCTTTTGTGTGTCAGGACAGATTAGGCTGATTCCTCTGAGCAGCTGCCGTGGTGCACAGGATGGGTGCTTTTAGAAAGTTGCTCACGCAGCACTTGGGATTTTTGTAGTGGCTCTGTTATTGATTGCATGCTTTGATTAGTCTGAGCCTCACCATCACTTTGGAGAAAAGCAGCTAATAGCTAAACGTCAAAAATGTATATTTCAACCAAAGCCGGTTGCTCCATAAACTTTGGTGTCGATTAAACAGTATGTGTATTCTCACACATGGGCTTTATTTACACCTTCATATGTAAATTATTATTCTGATGATGAGGTGTCTGCATCTCATTGGCTTGGTCTCACCTGCAGGAAGTGCCCTCTGGGGGAATGTTGTCTTCATAATTGGTTGAAAAACGACGTGTCTCCTCTCTGCCTTTGGCCACCTTCTCACCTCAACCGTCTCCTCACCCCTCACCTCCTCTCCCCCACCTCCTCTCATCTCAGGGCCTCCACCCCCTCTCTCCCACCTCCTCTCATCTCAGGGCCTCCACCTCCTCTCTCCCACCCCCTCTCTCCCACCTCCTCTCTCCCACCCCCTCTCTCCCACCTCCTCTCTCCCACCTCCTCTCATCTCAGGGCCTCCACCTCCTCTCTCCCACCTCCTCTCATCTCAGGGCCTCCACCTCCTCTCTCCCACCTCCTCTCCCCCACCTCCTCTCTCCCACCTCCTCTCATCTCAGGGCCTCCACCTCCTCTCTCCCACCTCCTCTCATCTCCTCACCCCCACCCCCTCTCTCCCACCTCCTCTCCCCCACCTCCTCTCATCTCAGTGCCTCCACCTCCTCTCTCCCACCTCCTCTCATCTCAGTACCCCCACCTCCTCTCCCCCACCTCCTCACCTCCAACCTTCTCCCCCAATCTCCTCTACACCTCCTCTTCTCTAGCTCATCCATCTTCTGTCCTCCACCTCCTCTACCTCACCTCCTCCCTACCCCGGCGCCTCCCAGGGGGTGGAGGAAACATCCATCCTGGGGTTCGTTTCAGGGTGAAACCCCCTGCTGCGTAATCAGTAAGACCAGGATATAGAACGGAAAAAACGCTCAGCTAAAAAATGTCTCTCTGGCTCTCGAAATAATATCTAATGCTCCTCTGTTTTATGTATTGTACACCACTGTGTATAAAGCTTTTACAAAGTTAAAGCTCCGCCCTTGTTGTGCTCCGGTCTCACCGTCTGTATCCCTCTGTTGTGCTAATTAGCTAGCGAGCGCAGATGGCTTCCTCCAATACTGATGAGGGCTTTTACTTTGTTAAGCTGACGGTTCCACCTGCTTGGAGACCATCCACCGCTGCCTCTGTGTGTACAGGCTTGTCTGTTAGATCTCTAGCCAGAGCGTGCAGCGACTCTGTTAGCATTGCCCGCACGTCATGCTAACGAAGCGCTGCACTGCGGGTTTGGCGGATCTGGAGACGCTGTCTCTGTGTTCTGCTGGGGCTCGCTCTTCATTTAGATCAGTGTGGGTTCATCCGTGAGATAATGGCTTGAAATGTACGATTGCAATTTGCTGGAACTTAAAGGTTATCCTGCGCACTCTAATGCTGCCCTTTAAAAGCATCACACTTTGCTCTATGTCTGCTGTAAGTTAGTGCATATGGTGTTTTATATTTTTTTTTGTGAGCCATGTCAAAGGTGATCCACTGTTGGATGGACAATAATAGTACAAATTTGAACTTTATGGTCATTTATCAGACGCTGTTCTGCAAACAATCTTATTTAGTTAGGCATGGCAATAAGGAGGAGGGAGGTTTAACGTAGGCATCCTTCTCAACGGTGGCCCCGTTGTGGTTTGAGCCCAGAAGCTTGCAGCTGGAGGTCCAACCTCCTGGCTAATAGACCAGTGGATCCATCCTAACCCTTTTAAGTTCCATGGCCATTTTTTCGGACTTGATCCCAACTTTCATCGACATCCCAATTCACCGTTTTATCCACGCCAACAGCACGCCAGTGGTCACTATATATGTTTTTATATATATATATATATATATATATATATATATATATATATATATATATATATATATATATATATATATATATATATATAGGGACTGAAGTTCATGAGCCAGCAATCCTCCTAAGACCCAAGGCCACACGAAGTGGGCTCCCGACCAACATGTCCGGAAACACGCTCTCTCAACGTCATGAGGAAGAGACAAAGGGATTATCATCTGTCATCTAATCTGGCGGTGGGAAGCGCTGCTACATGCCAATAAAATATCTTTCCAGGATTTTCTGTTACGTATTTAATCATATCTGGACGATGACCTATTTCACCAGTACGTTCCTGCTAAAATCGGTCCTATGAACAAATATGCTCCAATTGTACCAGCCAAACAGTACTGTGTGTGTGTGTGTGTGTGTGTGCGCGCGTGCGTGCGTGCGTGCGTGCGTGCGTGCGTGCGTGCGTGCGTGCGTGCGTGCGTGCGTGCGTGCGTGCGTGCGTGCGTGCGTGCGTGCGTGCGTGCGTGTGTCTGTCTGTGTCTGTTTTAATAAGTGCTCAGAAAACTATTTTTTTTATCAAAATATGCAAACGTGTGCCCCTGGTAAAAGTGTTTAGTGCGACGCTCGGCCAAATGTTAGAAAACAAGCTGCGTCCAGCTGTCTCCCACAATGTTTAATCCGTTAAATATTCATCAGGAAAATGTCCACAAACATAAAACAACTTAGCAGCTAATTCTGCTGAATCCATTCGGCAGCTTGGGCCGGTACTTTTCCTGAAGACCATAATGTACTAGTGTGCAGCAAACATTTACGTAGCTCTGTCACTGACATAGCTACGGTCTAGCAGTTAGCATCCAGTTTACTCTGGCCCAATGGTAGCTATGGCTGTATCAGTTAGAATCTGTCTAGCTCTGGCTAACAACCTCTTCTCCCTCTTCAGAGACACTGATTGGCTTGGAGTAAGAGTTGAGACGCTTTGATTCGCCCACTGAGACCCATCAGTGGACCTATGGCAGAGAGACTACACTATACAGGTAAGGGGGGGGGGGGGGGGGTGAACTTGTATAACACCTGCACCCACAGCAGGGGGGTCTCGTGGTGGAGGGGGGGGGTGGGCGTGGAAGGTTCCAGAAGGCTGTTCTGTGTTCACACTCATCCAGCATAGACCTTACTCCCTAAAGTCTTACTGATCATGTTTGTTGGGTGGGTGGACTTACAAGTGAGACGGAAATAACACCAACATCTTACAACTTAAAGTGTAGGAACAACATAGCAACGTAGTGCAGGTCCAGGTTTCAAAATGTGCGACAGGATCAAAGTAGAAATGGTAAAGAGAAGGAGTTAGTGGATTTTCAACTGTCTAAGTCGGTGCTGTACGTCAAAGCCAATGTTGTGCCCCAGATATCTTACCGGGGAAGATTATCTGTTGAGGTCTATCCTCCTACGTCTTGTATTCACAGGTAGGGATTTGAGGACTGAAAAGAGACGGATACCAGGACTGTTGGAACGTAGAAAGTAAATCCACCGAAAGGTGTTGCAGACTACACATTCACTAATCCACTCTTCTTCTTCTGAATGCGTTGTAGAGATAATCACCTTGGTTGGAGATTTTTTTTTAATTCAGCTATTCTCTGTGAATGTCTCGCTTTATGGTTTGGGGCCCATATTTAATAATGTAATGGGCCTAAAACGGAAGTGGGACCGAATATGTTGTCAGGGACCACACACATTAGGTTTTATTTCTGATTTGAGGAGTTAGCGAGCAGCTTTATCCGGTTTGTATTCTACCACTACATTCCACGTTGTCATTGGAAACGTTGCATCACTCTCATGACTCAACTTTCGCGTATTTCTGCCCGTGAATATATATATCCTGAAGGCTACGTTGGAACTGCTTGCACATAGACTGGTTAGAGACAATCAGCTTTACTTAAGGACAGCTGCTGTGGTGCTCAGCGGCCCACCGGGTTGGAAGGCGGCCCCCCTCGGTTCTGCCTCTCTCCGGCTTCCCTTTGATTTGCTTCTTTATGTTTTAGCATTTTCACATGAAACCTGAGTGGGCTGTTATGACACATGGTGCCCTCCCAGGCTCTCTCTCCCTCTCTCTCTCTCCCCCCCTCCCCCTCTCTCTCCCTCTCTCTCTCTCTCTCTCTCTCTCTCTCTCTCTCTCTCTCTCTCTCTCTCTCTCCTCTCTCTCTCCTCTCTCTCTCCTCTCTCCCTCTCTCTCTCTCTCTCTCTCTCCCCCCTCCCCTCTCCCTCTCTCTCTCTCTCTCTCTCTCTCCTCTCTCTCTCTCTCTCTCTCTCTCTCTCTCTCTCTCTCTCTCTCTCTCTCTCTCTCTCTCTCTCTCTCTCTCTCTCTCTCTCTCTCTCTCTCTCTCTCTCTCTCTCTCTCCCTCCCCCTCTCTCTCTCTCTCTCTCTCTCTCAATGTGAGAGTGTGTGTGTTAGTGTGTTAATATTGTGAATTCCTGTGTTAGAATAGGTGTGTATACGTCTGTATGTCTGTCTGTCTCACTCTCTCTCTATCCTCCCAGGCTCCCTCTCCCTCTCCCTCTCTCTCTCTCTCTCTCTCTCTCTCTCTCTCTCTCTCTCTCTCTCTCTCTCTCTCTCTCTCTCTCTCTCTCTCTCTCTCTCTCTCTCTCTCTCTCTCCTCTCTCTCTCTCTCTCCTCTCTCCTCTCTCCCTTCCTCTCCCTCTTCCTCTTCCTCTCCCTCTCTCTCTCTCTCTCTCTCTCTCTCTCTCTCTCTCTCTCTCCCCCTCGTCTCTCTCTCTCTCCTCTCTCTCCTCAAAATGTGAGAAGTGTGTGTGTTAGTGTGTTAATATTGTGAATTCCTGTGTTTAGAATAGGTGGTTACCGTATAACGTCTGTCTGTCTCACTCTCTCTCTTATCCTCCCAGGCTCCCTTCCCTCTCCCTCTCTCCTCTCTCTGTCTCTCTCTCTCTCTCTCGCTCTCGCTCTCGCTCTCGCTCTCTATCTCTCTCTCTCTCTCTCCCGCTGTCTCTCTCTCTCTCTGTCTCTCTCTCTCTCTCTCTCTCTCTCTCTCTCTCTCTCTCTCTCTCTCTCTCTCTCTCTCTGTCTCTCTCTCTCTCTCTCTCTCTCTCTCTCTGTCTCTCTCTCTCGCTCTCGCTCTCTCTCTCTCTCTCCCTCTCCTCTCTCTCTCTCTCTCTCTCTCTCTCTCTCTCTCTCCCTCTTCCTCTCTCCTCCCCCACACCATCTTCAGCTGGTCTCTCTCTATCATGCCCGGCTGCGTGTGTATACCTCATGTTCTCTCACCTGCAATTCAGCGATAAAGATGGCTCACACTATTTCTGGCTGCTGAGCAGCTGGTCACAGACCGGGGAAAAAGCACCATGGAAGGCAGATAGCTGGAAGTGTGACTCATTCATACATCAGTCAGTCAGTCAGGAAACCATTAGAGGACTAAAGGGTTTATGGTTAATCACTTAGCAGTTGTTGTATTTGTGAGCAAAATTGTATTTTTGTAGGAACTGTTGGGGTCACGGTCCTTATGACGGGGGACGGGGGTCTGACATGGTTCATGTAGGGAACTAACTATCAGTATTGACTGGCGGATCCGTGAATTGTTTGGGCGTTTGTACCTCTGCAGGAAGAGAAATAATCACATTGTTCATTATCTGTGAATAATTCATGACCTGTAAACAATCTAAAAAAATCATCCGTGCAGGAAGGCAGTCCTGAAGGAGATGAGAAAGAAGTTTCTCTTGACATTAGTGTACGTATTGGATTAAACAAACCAAATCAAAAGGGGATGAACCAGAAAAGAAAGAGGGCTTAATGAAAGACAAGCAATGACAACAGTCATTGAGGGAAAGTAATTGAGCAAGCCAAAAGTTTATGTTTGGATGCGTACGCGCGGTTGATTCTGGATGTATCAGTGTGTCTTTAGTGCCTTGCACAAGGTCCCGGTGGTAGGGTGCTGGATGATATCAGATCAGTCTTAGGACCCCACTCCACATCGCAGGCTTTGGTCTTCAGTCATCTGAAGTCTGCTTTTAGTCGCCTATCAAGCACATTTTCAAGTCCCATCCTCTTGGAAAAAAAAAAAAAACCACATCTCATCAGAAGATAGGCTTTGAACGGGCGAGATCAGCTACTCCGACGTAATTGGATTAGAATCAATTAATTTGGCAGACGGCCGCGGCTTCCGCAACTGATCCCCTGGTGTCACCATGGAAACAACTGGAGTGTGATTCTGCTGCTGCCAACGCCCCCCCCCGCCCCCCCCGCCGCCCCCGCCGCCCCGTCCAGGAGGTCTCCCCTCACGGACCTCTGTCCTCTG
>OLKM01001182.1:33147-40647 GCA_900291075.1 Melanogrammus aeglefinus | reverse complement strand
ATAAGAGACCGCGCATGCGAAAGCATTCACACGCGCGGCGAGAGGTGTACAATCAAACAGGCGTGCTGCATCAGGAAGTATTGCCGTGTTGGCAGGAGGCGGGACATGCCAGTGAGCCGCCAATCAGCAGCGTAGACCGATGCTGCTGATTTGGCGGTTCACTGGCATGTCCCGCCTCCTGCCAACGGCATACTTCCTGATGCAGCACGCATTCTTATATTGCGCGTCTCATATTGTATTCATGAAATGTTTTTATAAAAATCAAATGTTAGATTCAGAATGTTGAGGCAGACAGTACACTTACGGTCGAGAAGACAGTTAGTTATGTTTTCAAGAAAACTGTGATTAAGGTTCAGACTAATAAGGTTTCCCTGAATGGTCACCTGGGATACGTTCAACTCGACATAGCCGAGTTCTGTAGATCGTTGCACGGCAAAGCTACGATATTGACGATCGACACATCGATTAATTGCACAGCCCTACTTCAAGCCATCAAGCTTCAATCACTGTGTACATGCTGATCTCACACCTAAGACACAATGCCAAGCACACACACACACACACCCACACACCCACACACACACACACATACACACACAAACACACACACACACACACACACACACACACACACACACACACACACACACACACACACACACACACACACACACACACCCACACCCACACCCACACACACACACACAAATGAAGTGTTGGGGGAAACTAACTGATGTTTATTATGGGGTCTCCTGGGGCTTTCTTTCGGATTCCTCTGAACCCTGACAAACGAGAGATGATCTTAATCAATTCATTACCTCAGCGCCCCGTATCTCTGCGCTTTATAATGACTCCAGGATGCTACGCTAAGGGTGCTACGCATGCTAAATTAGCATGCAATGCATTAGCTACAGAGCTAAAGAGGCTTGATTAATAAAAATGACTGCATAAGAAGCCAATGGCAATGCCTTGTTCGAGGGAAGCTACGCTGGGAGAGCTACGCTACCATGCTTAATTAGCATGCTAAATTAGCGTGCTAAACTAGTGTGCAGATGCACTAGGTACAGATAAACAGGTTCAATCGATAAAAGGGATGTTTGAAGATCTTTTAAAAAACATGATTTATTGTTGAGAGGAAGCTATGCTTATGCTCAGAGTGGTACGCTACATCAGCTGCAGAACTCAAGAGCCGGAATAGATAGGAAGCAATTCCACGTCAAACAAATAATAGACTAATCCATTGATAAAGCATATCATTGTAATGGTTACTGTCTCACTCTTCTATTTAAAGCTGTTCAACCGTTCAGTTCAGTGAGTTTACTTTCCTTCACGTCTGCGGAATACACGTCTTTTAAATCCAGCATAGGGGTCAGCCTCGCACACACACGCGCACGCACGTACACACACAACCACACACATATACACTCACACACACACACACACACACACACACACACACACACACACACACACACACACACACACACACACACATACACACATACACACACTGACAATCACATACGCCTCAACACACACATAGCTATAGCTAGCTTGTCCATGCACACTTCAGCAGACAGATGGGCAGAGATAACTGCTAAGAAGTGCATGGTGGGAGTGCACGGTGGGTGTTCACCGTGGGTGTGCACGTTGAGTGTGCATGTCCCAGCAGCCTGTTAGCTCATCCCGGAGGTGTCCCCAGAGAGCTGCTTTGCCATGAAGGTCAATGCTCTGAGATGTACAGGAGTGGGAGAAAGAGAGTAGGATTACTATACATGAGAGGCGGGGAGAGATGGGTGAGAGAGGCTCACTAGATACTGGAGAGAGAGAGTTAGATTACTCTACAGGAGAGAGGGTTGGGCGTGGGAGGTTCACTATATGCAGGAGAGGGAGATGAGCGAGAGAGTCTTACTATACAGACAGGAGAGAGGGAGTTAGATTACTATACGGGGGAGGATTTCTCTGAGAGAGAGTAAGCTTACCATTGGCGAGCGAGGGAGACAGAAAGAGAGGCGGGGAAAGAGTAACCCTATATAGAAAGGAAGACAGACAGGAAGACCCCGGTCAGATCTACTGAGTCTCTGCCTGTCTGTCTCTTTGTCTGCCTGTCTGTCTGTCTGTTTGGGAGCCCAGGAGGGTGAGACACCAGGGGCTGTGTGTCTTATCTTTCTGATAAAAAAACATTCCAGAGAAGGGTCCTCGTGAATTAATTTAATAAAACGCTCTAAACGCTATAAAAAGTGCTCTCCTCCTCCTTGGCTTAGTCCGAAGGGACACACCAAGCGGTTAAGTCAGGAAAACAAAACTCCTTCTTGAATTGTCTCAACCTCCCCTCATTGTGGTTCTGGTCTTTGTTGTTTCAAAAGAGGTGGCCTTGTACCTCATTTCAGTGAGTAAAGAATTTCGGTCATTTAAGCATACTTAAAATACTTTAAAGGACCCCTATTACAACATTGGTGACTGCAAGCTTTTTGTAATCCTCACACTAGTGACCTGAAGCGCTCACAGGCTGGAGCAAAGCATCACAGGTTTCAAACAACCTAACATGTCAAGCCTTTACACCTGTGAGGCTTGAGTGGCATGGCACATCATCTACACTCAGTAAAACATATACACCATGGCGGTAGAGCTGTACAAAGCAATATCCTTTAGAAAAGATCAATTAATTGAATGACAAAAATACTGAATTTCAATTAAATGTAAGAGTCTTATGTATGTATGACTTAAAATGTTTATCTGAAATAAATTAGACTCCCTGAATAAATAATGGTCAAATACAAAATAGAACAAAAAGCAAGCCAACGTGTACAGTAAATAGTTTCCGATTTAGTTTATTTCGATCAAATGTATTCAGAACATTACTTTCCAGAGAAAAGTAAAAAAGAAAAAGAAAAGACAGAGTGCCGTGGAGATATGATCTCACATTTGCCACGCACACTCATTTCAGCATCGCACCAGGTGAATAAAAAGGTAATTGAGAGTGCTGAGAGGCCTGCATCCAAACCCCGCCCTCTCTGGGACTGACAGGCAGAGCTGGAGTGAGAGCGCCAGCAAGGACTAGTGAGCAAGGCAGCGAGGCGGTGGGCTCGTGTCACGAGGCCCGCGTCACAGGCCCGCAGGTGGGTTCATTAGGCGACAGAGCCACAGTGGTCTGTGAGGAGCGAGAGAGACAGAGGGAGGGAGGGAGGGAGGGAAGGAGGAGGGAGAGAGATTGAGGGGGAAGAGAGAGAGGGAGGGAGTGATAGAGGAAGAGAGACCCAAACTATACTAACATAGGCATACATTATATTAACACACTAAAACACATACTATACTAACACATCACGCAGTCCCTCTGTCACTGGTCATAAATGAGAACCAGAAGGAACCACACAGTAGCACAGGGGACGGGGCACTGCAGCAAAGACCTGTGTTTGTGTTTGTGTTTCTGTCCTGCCTGAATGCGGATATACAACAGGAAGGTAATTACACAGGGAATGAGAGGCCTGGCATGTAGTCCTGCCTTGACCTCACCTTTCACCTGTGCAGCCCTCACGCCTGTCCCAATTGACCACTCCCCCTCATCCATCAATCTGTTTTCATGACGATCTGCAGTCACATTCTCAGGTATGAATGGAGTTGATGGAGAGGTTCTCAATCATGACCAATATTTGCATATGCACAAATGGACAGAGTGAAAAGGAGCCATTACACCCAGAACAATCATGGTTTCACCAGAATTGTTACATTTCACAGATAGAAGTATATTTTAATTTTAAAAACAACCAGGGTACATCTCAACAAAGTGCGCTCTATAAATAATCCTTTGCCGTTTGTTAGCTGTCATGAATCCCCAGTCTCATACTTTGAACCCAGTGTTCCAATCATCTTCTGCCTCCTGTTCCTTTGCGCACTGAGAATTCAGATCAGAAATCCTTCGTTTGCGACGGAGGTCAGTTCGATTTCCACTCGGCAGTGGGACCTGTCTTAGCATGCATTTTATGGGGGTTGAAATGGAGCAGGAAATGTAATGGGAAAAGAAAGGCTTTGAGGCACTTCAGTCGAGGCTGTTAGCACTTTGGTTTCAGCATTAACGCATAGCGTCAACAGGGATTGTCATGATTGGTGTTCTGAAGCATCTAGGTTTGTAGGTCATCTAGCTTTTAGGCTTCAATCATTGCAGCTGTGCGCCAACGGAAAACAATAATTATTTTGTCAATTATTCACTCAACTTGGAATAGATAATGGCTGGAAGAAAAGCGCTGTCGGAATAACCGACTTTAATCAAACTGATGCAAAGTGTTTCTTGCCTTCCCCGTTCAAACTCTGTCTGATATCTTTTTGGCTGCTGTGTTCACACCGTCACGAGAATACGTGAGCTCTCTGGGTTTTCCTAGAGGATGTTCTAGAATGTTCCAATTACGGGGCTCGACTGAACTTAGAGAAGAGGTAAAATAATTGCGATCCTTCTCCTCCTCTTCCCCCATCCTGCTAATTATGCTAAGCATAAACTAAGAGAAACTGATTGAAAAAATGCCATTAGCATGGAACAGACCAAGTAATCTCGCACTGTGTTCCACTGACCAGAGTCTTCTCATGGGAGGGATTTCTCAGGCCGTGGAAAGCCCTTCATCAACATCTGGACAATAATTCCCCCTCAGCCCCCACATTAATATTTGCTAGCCAACACCCGCGTCCAGGGTGCTGTGAAGCACCCACCATTCACCGCTGGAATCCACCATTTATCTCACCGTTTCATTTGCATAGCTCCATTTGTTTACATTTAATCCTTCGATTATCTGTATTAGAGGGTAACTGAGCGACGTTGTGTTGGCTGGTCGATACCTGATGGATTTTTGTTCCGATGATTTGTTTCACCATTGTAAAGGTGACTGTTGGGCATCAAACTGCTGGTTAACTCCTACTTAAGTAAGACGAATGACAGATGAATGCTTTGACCAGGAGTGCTGGACTCATTTTGAGGGCTGACAGCAACAGCTGTCTTCAGTTAGAACAAATGATTGTGAGTGGATGTGATGTATCTCTATGCACCCCCCCCCCCCCCCCATCCCCATCCTTTCCTGAAAATATCTGGAAAGAGACACACAGATCATAGCAGCTCTTGCCCTCTTACCCTTGGAGCTTTTTTATTGCGTTTTACCGTCAAGTATTTCCTCCAATTACATTGCTCTAATGTCATCTGTACTCACGGTGATTGACAGCTATCTTTTGTTTCCAACATTTTCAAATATTTCAAAGCTCGGCCCTAGCCACAAATCTTCCCATTTTTTTTGAAGCTGTGTCCCTCCCCAACCTCCGGTCTTAGGCTGGCGCCTTCTTCCTCTGACTGAATCGGGCCGTTTAAGGGCATCAGGACCAGTGTTGCAGGGTTGTCCAGTACCTGTGCTGTCAGGAGCCGTGATGAGTGGGCACATCAAGGCCCTTTCTGCTGATTACTCCGTCCCAGCGGGAGGCGCTGGGGAGGGGGGGCCGGCGTGTGAGCGAGTCACCTATACAGCAGGCTCCACGCTCCGGTGGTCGACGGGGACCTCGTTTTCTTAACTCGTTGACCCCAGAACCCATCCATCCTCCCCTCACCGCGTCCTTGCCGTTGACCGAATGATTTAGAGGGCCGCCGCAGGCCTCCTCCTCCTCCCCCACCACCACCAGCACCACCACAGATACCACTTCCACCATCACCGCCACCACCACCTCCACCTCCACCTTGATGGAGCGCTCAACGGTTAGCCCCCTGGAGGCTAACAATCGTATTCCCTCCGCCCGTTGTAGTGGTTTGATGTGACATGTAATTTGTCTTCCTGGACGTACAGGAGGTGTGTGTGTTTGTGTGTGTGTTACATGATACGCTAGGTGGGTACAGAGTGCCTACAGCATGGGATAACGTAGTATGTGTGAGGAAATGATAGCTAGGCTAATGTAGCGTAGCATGCGACAAACATGGGCGTCGAAATTGATCAGAGCTTAATGGTTAGATGCCTGGTCAGCCTGGAGTCTTCAGTCTCAACTGAGTTCCTTGGTTCTCAAACGTCTTCTTATACTCTTCTGATGACCCTAGTACTGACCTCTCCACAAGCCTGCTGTCAAACTCCTGGTGGTATCAAATAAGAGGGGAATCTTCGGCAATAAGCACCAGTTGTGTTTAATTCAATAATGTGGTGTAGATGTGTGTGTGTGTGTGTGTGTGTGTGTGTGTGTGTGTGTGTGTGTGTGTGTGTGTGTGTGTGTGTGTGTGTGTGCGTGTGTGCGTGCGTGCGTGCGTGCGTGCGTGCGTGCGTGCGTGCGTGCGTGCGTGCGTGCGTGCGTGCGTGCGTGCGTGCGTGCGTGCGTGTATGTGTGTGTGCGTGTGTTTTCTTGTGTGTTGTGTGCATTGTGCAAATGTTTCTTTGATCCTCGGTGGAGCGACTTGTCAGTGGAAAGTGTGTAGTTGTTTTGTTGCGATGCCTTGAGTGTGTGCCACTGTGTTGTCATTAGAAGCCATCGTAGCGGTTCCATTTAATTGTCGTGTTTGCCGCGGCGATTGAAGTGCAGGCGGATGTAAAGTTATTCCACGGCTTCTCCCCGTCCACGTAAATATAATGAGGTGAACTAACAACTAACTGCAATCTGTTCAGACGGCGCCTGCCTTCACACCAGATCGGAATCTAAATCCCATTGAGCCGAGTGCAGGGGCTACTTCCCCTCATCCATTACGTTAAACATAAACCTCCCATTGCACCGTTGAAGTTATGCTAATGGGACGATAATCTCATGCATGTATTCCAATAAAGCCCATTCTCAGGTCTGCTGCGCCGGCTCTCTCCGGCCGCGTCCCATCGCACCTCTTAAACGTCCTGACTCCGCTGCGCCCTCGTATTCCCGTGCCGTTCCGCTCCGATATGATTACAACATTATCCGCACCCGGGGTCCGGGGGGCAAACGCTAAATTGACCCGGATTACGCTGGCCCATTGCGGTAGCGGCGGCCGTCGCGGCGGGGCCTCGAGGGGGCCGGTAGAACGACGGATTCCACGAGGGAAACCGGCGAGACAAACACGAGGCCGAGCGGCGGGGGGACGTGGGCCAGGATGAACGCACCGCTGGCAGCCGCCGCGCGATCACACTCGCATCACCTGCACATCACAGGAGGGGGGGGGGGGGGGGGTCTGCTCTTGCCGGGAGTGGAGCCATTATTCTCCTGAGGTAGCCACCCTGGGTTATTTTTAGCTCCTGGTTCTGGTTTCTCTGGGTCACTCGTGCTCTCTCTCTGTCTCTGTCTCTCTCTCTCTCTCTCTCTCTCTCTCTCTCTCTCTCTCTCTCTCTCTCTCTGTCTCTCTGTCTCTCTCTCTCTCTCTCTCTCTCTCTCTCTCTCTCTCTCTCTCTCTCTCTCTCTCTCTCTCTCTCTCTCTCTCTCTCTCTCTCTCTCTCTCTCTCTCTCTCTCTCTCTCTCTCTCTCTCTGTCTCTCTGTCTTTGTGTCTGTCTTTCTGTCTGTCTGTCTGGTTCTGTCTGTCTGTCTGTCTGTCT
>OLKM01001182.1:27500-32265 GCA_900291075.1 Melanogrammus aeglefinus | reverse complement strand
TCTGTCTCTCTCTCTCTCTCTCTCTGTCTCTCTCTCTCTCTCTCTCTCTCTCTCTGTCTCTTCTGTCTCTCTCTCCCTCTCCCTCTCCCTCTCCCCCTCTCTCTCTCCCTCCCCCCCCCCCCCCCCCCCCCCCCCCCCCCCCCCCTCCCCCTCCCTCTCCCTCTCCCTCTCCCTCTCCCTCTCCCTCTCTCTCTCTCTCTCTCTCTGCACCTCCTCAGTGTTTTTCATCTCTCATTCTCCATCTCATCCTGCTTCCTCAACCACAACAATAGGAATCAACCCCGGTTCCCTGCGTCCGGTGGGTTTTGTGACAGAGCCTGAGGAGCTCTAATGTGGTGGGATCGATCCACTACATCCCATAGAGGTTACTCCTGGGCAGGCTGCGAAGTCTCAATCCATGTGTATGTGCGTGTGTGTGTGTGTGTGTGTGTGTGTGGGTGGGTGTGGGTGTGTGTGTGTGGGTGTGTGTGTGTGGTAGAGTAGCAGAGTAAGACTGGTTTCAAAGGTCATATTATAGAAAGCCTGTCACTGTCCACACTTCCAACCCTTTCACCACGGCCACAGATACATGCAGCCTCTCTCACACACTCACGTGCCCTCACCCTCCAGCAGCAAACGGCACAAACACAAACCAAACAACGGTTTGCTAATCACTGTCTCATGAAACCGTGTAGTTGGTGCACGTTTTCAAGCTAAACCTGGGTGCGTTAAGATTTTTTAACTCTTTTAAAATGACTTTTTCTTGAGGCACATCATTAAGGAGCAGGTTGGGCTTTTGGGGCATCTTGCCAAAGGAGATGCCAAGATTATAACCCCCAGACCCTAACCCCTAGATCCCCAGACCCTAGACCCCCAGACCCTAACCCCTAGACCCCAGACGGAGGACATTGGGAGGTCCTTCAGGGTTCCATGTCTCTGACTGTGGCCTCCTCCTGTGTTCCTCTCCAGGTTCCTATGCATGACTGGACCATGGAGAGCCTCCTCTGCCGTCTGCTGGTTCTGGGGGCCACGTTGGCCATGGCCCATGCCTGCCCCAAATACTGCACCTGCCAGAACCTGTCAGAGTCCCTGGGCACCCTGTGCCCCGCCAAGGGCCTCCTGTTCGTGCCCCCGGACATCGACCGCAGCACGGTGGAGCTGCGTCTGGGCGGGAACTACATCCTGCGCATCACCCAGCAGGACTTCGCCAACATGACGGACCTGGTGGACCTGACGCTGTCCCGCAACACCATCGGCTACATCCAACCCTTCTCCTTCGGGGACCTGGAGACGCTGCGCTCGCTCCACCTGGACAACAACCGGCTGACGGAGCTGGGGCCCGACGACCTGCGCGGGCTGGTCAACCTGCAGCACCTCATCCTCAACAACAACCAGCTGGGCCGGGTCCACGACAAGGCGCTGGAGGACCTGGCGCCGGCGCTGGAGGACCTGGACCTGTCCTTCAACAACCTGCCCTCGCTGCCCTGGGACTCGGTGCGGCAGATGGTGAACCTGCACCAGCTCAGCCTGGACCACAACCTGCTGGACTTCATCCCCGAGGGGACCTTCACCGACCTGGAGCGGCTCGCCCGGCTGGACCTCACCTCCAACCGGCTGCGCAAGCTGCCGCCAGACACCATCTTCGCCCGCGCCCAGGACTCGCTGGTGCTGACCACGCCCTACGCCCCGCAGCTGTCGCTAAGCCTGGGCGGCAACCCGCTGCACTGCAACTGCGAGCTGCTGTGGCTGCGGCGGCTGGACCGCGACGACGACCTGGAGACCTGCGCCTCCCCGCCCACGCTGAAGGGCCGCTACTTCTGGTACGTCAAGGAGGACGAGTTCACCTGCCAGCCGCCCCTCATCACCCAGCACACCCACCGCATCCTGGTGCTGGAGGGCCAGACGGCCAGCCTGCGCTGCGAGGCCTCGGGGGACCCCACGCCCACCGTCCACTGGATCTCCCCCGACGACCGGCTGCTGGGCAACTCGTCGCGCACCACGCTGTACCCCAACGGCACGCTGGGCATCGGCATCACCACCTCCAAGGACTACGGCGCCTTCACCTGCATCGCGGCCAACGTGGCGGGCGAGTCCACCGCCTCGGTGGAGGTGTCCATCATCCAGCTGCCGCACCTCAGCAACGGCACGGGGCAGCCGGCCCAGCCCAAGTCCCGGCTCTCCGACATCACCGGCACCAGCCGCGTCACCAAGGGGGCCCCCAAGGGCCCGCCGGAGAAGGTGGTGTCGGTGGCGGAGGTGACGGCGGAGTCGGCGCTGGTCCAGTGGACCGTGAGCACCACGGCGCCCAAGGTGAAGATGTACCAGCTGCAGTACAACTGCTCCGACGACGAGGTGCTCATCTACAGGTACAGCCGCTGTTCAGAGTTCACCTAGACCTCCTCTCTGCATAGCCGGGGTGGCTGTGCAGAGAGCATCTTAAGTCCCTCCCCTCTTACTTGTTGTATGTCCTGCCACTTAATGTACACACTTATTGTATGTCGTGTTTAGTTTGGAGTACTTAGATATGTAGCATCTTATCATAGCTATCTATGTTGAATACGGGAAATGGGTTAACCTAGCGATTGTTGTTGCTTGGCACTTGGTTCTATTGGTGTGTTCCTGAATCCTCGGACGCCAGCCTTCCGAGTTGCACGTTTGACGTCACTTCCTGTCTCGGAGCATTCATAGCGTTCCTGTTTGTCTTTGTGATTGTGTCATGAAATTGCCGTTGTTTATTGTTAGCTACATTAGCCTCTTTAGCAAACCAGCCCGAAAACAAACTTTACATTGTATTGTACGCACGCACAGCAAGACCATGCAATGTATAAATTGGTGACCGAAATAAAGTAGCAATGTAATCAAATGTGTAAGAGCATTTAAAATCAACATTAAAATTACCAAATACAAAAAAAAAAATCTCTTCACGGGCGCAGCTATTTTGCTGAGAGCGTCATCACTGCTCTCGGTCTACTCTCAGATTTGTGAAGACGAAGACAAAAAGGGGGCGTGCCTTCGAGAAATGCCGCAAGAAAGATGAGAGATCTTCGACTTTCGACTCGGAAGTCTGGCGTTCGAGGATTCAGGGACGCACCATATGAATAACCTTATTGTTTCACTTTGTTATGACAAATTTACTTATTGTAAGTCGCTTTGGATAAAAGCATCTGCTAAATGCCATAAATGTTAATGTAAATGTTGTTCACTGCTTGGCTTGTGTGGTCGCGATCTCGTCTACAAGTTGAACAGTTCAACTGGTGCTGGTTGTCTGGGTGTTCTGGTCAAATGTTAGGCACAGATGTTGGATACTGAAAACCATATTTTTTTCCAATGACCACATTTATACATTGACATGTCCCTTCCCCCCATAATGGCCTTGTCGCTCTAGAAAATAATAATAATAACAAATAAATGCGCTCTAAAGCTACAAATTGTGGACCAACCGACAAAAATAATAACATGATCGATCATGACAACACAGAGGCAGCCCTTGAGGTGTGTTTTTACACTACTCTTACAATAAAACTGGAGGCTTAAAAAACCCTCCTGGGAGGGGAATCCAGTCTTTTCCTGTTCTGGTTATGAGATTGTTTACGGACCGGTACGTTCAGGTTCCTTTGAAACACCTCCCTGTGGATCCTCTCTCCTCTACACCCAGAATACTGCTACACTACGCAGCAATGCAGGAACCCCTGAGAGGCATCCATCACCTGAGTCCTGTGTGTGCGTGCGTGCGTGCGTGCGTGCGTGCGTGCGTGCGTGCGTGCGTGCGTGCGTGCGTGCGTGCGTGCGTGCGTGCGTGCGTGCGTGCGTGCGTGCGTGTGTCCGTCCGTCCGTCCGTCCGTCCGTCCGTCCGTCCGCCTCCCTTCCCGATACATTTTGTGGCCGTGGGACATCTTAGTGCCGGACTTTGTGGATCATGTTTGCTCAGAACCGAGGCTGCCAGCCAAAATGTACTCGGTTTAATCCCCAACATCCACAATGTACCTGTAGGCATCCATGAGCAAGATGCCTCCTAACCCCTACCTACTCCTTAATGAACTGGATCTGACTTCACTATGAGTGGCTTTGAATAAAATGGCTGCTTAAGGACTCAATAATGGTGGTAATGGCGGTGTTAGAACCGTCGTTCCTTTAACGGGCAAGGCGGCCAAAGACTCATCGACGGATGGCGACCCGTCTTAATTACCCGCTGTATCCGGCCTTCTTCCCGCACGGTCCCTCGGAAGGAAGGTGAAATGAGGCGTTATGAAGAAGCCCCCCCAATCCAATTACAGTGAATAAGTCAGCTCTGAAATAGTGGAGTGGAGGTGCGTAATTACAAGCATTGCCCGCGGCGACGGCGATGGGATACTATCTTTTTGTTAGATTTGTGCGTCATCCTCGGCCACTCGCGTTACTCCACTAATGACTTGGTGAGAATGGCTTTTCTCATATGTCGTACTGGCTCTAATTCCTTGTGAAGTTCATGAGCAGAAGTCCAAGGCGTGTGCACGCTACTTCCCACGGTGCCTCCGGCGCTCAGAGAGAGAGAGAGTCAACACTGCAGGGGAAGAGGGGGAGATAAGTGGTAATATCTCCCCGCGTTAATATCTTTATCATTCACAGCCCTTGTAACAATATACTCCGACAGCACTTGTTATGGGAGATTACCTCGTCGAAAGGTTCAGGGTTTGATGAGCAAAAATGTCCCAAGCAGACTTGTTGTCACCATGAACAAAATGCTACCTGCTCCTTCTTGAGATGTATCTGTATTCAACGTCAGTGGCATTGGATTGACGTGCGGGCT
>OLKM01001182.1:0-22500 GCA_900291075.1 Melanogrammus aeglefinus | reverse complement strand
CTCTCTCTCCCCCCTCCCTTTCTCCCTTTCTCCCTCCCTCTCTCAGGATGATCCCGTCCTCCAGCAAAGCCTTCCTGGTGACCAACCTGGTGTCGGGCACGCGCTACGACCTGTGTGTGCTGGCGGCGTGGGACGACAGCGCCACCACGCTGACGGCCACCAACGTGGTGGGCTGCACCCACTTCTTCACGCAGGACAACTTCCCCACCTGCCGCTCGCTGCCCAGCCAGCTGCTGGGGGGTACCATGATCCTGGTGGTGGGCGGCGTGATTGTGGCCACGCTGGTGGTCTTCATCGTCATCCTCATGGTGCGCTACAAGGCCACCGACGGGGACCCCCACCCCTCCCCCGGGGACGACGTCGTCATGACGACCGACAAGCTGAGCGGCGGCGGCGGGGGCGGCGGCGGGGGCGGCGGCGGCGGCGGGGGCGGCGGCGGCGGCGGGGTGAGCGCCAGCCACTCCCAGACCAACGGCGGGCGGCTCGGCCACAACGGCATGCTGCTGCCCCCGTCCCAGAGCCAGACCCCCCAGGGCAAGGAGCCCGACCCCGAGCCCCCCTTCAAGGTGAAGACCAAGGTGAGCCTGCAGGACGAGGTGGTGGAGTTCCGGTGCGGCTCGCTGCAGAGCAGCCTGACCACCTCCTCCTCCTCCTCCTCCTCCTCGGCCGCCTCTTCGGGGGGCTCGCTGCCCCACGCGGCGGCCGGCGGCGGCGGCGGCCCCCGTAGCCCTAACAGCACGCTGGCCAGCATCTGGAGGGCGGCGCCCGCCCGGGCCCGGCCCAACCTGGACCACCTGCTGGGGGCCTTCTCCTCCCTGGAGCTGCGGGGGGGGGCGCAGGGCCGGGGGCCCCAGGGCCGCGGGGCGCACACCCCGAGCAGCCCGGTGGCCGCGGTGTCCCCGGGGGCCGCAGCCGACGGGAAGCCCCCCACGGACAGGGACCCTCTGCTGGGCCGGACACTAGACTCGCGGCTCAGCCGGCTGTTGATGCTGGACCCCCGGCCCCCCAAGAGGAGCCAGTCCTTTGACATGGGGGACGTGGCGGCTAACGCTAACGCTAACACAAACGCTAGCAGTGCGCCGGCGAGCAGCTACCCGCGGCGGCTCAGCAGCATCTGGACTAAGAGGAGCCTGTCTGTGAACGGGATGCTACTGCAGTGCGACGAGGAGGCCAGCGGGGACACGGGGGGCAGCAAGGGCACCATAGACAGCAACGACTGGGTCATGGAGAGCACCGTCTAGGCTCTAGGACTCCCCCCCCCCCCCCCCCCCCCCCCCGCCCTGACCGCCGCTCACCGGTGACCCTGAAACACTGCCCAGAACCCTCGGCCCGTCGGTACCTCCTCATCCCGCTAATGCATGAACCGACCCATGGGTGCTTGTCCCGCGTTGTCATCGGGCCATGCTAGGCTACGAGCTACGTGCGACAAGCTACATGTTTCCGAGCCATGTGCTATGAGCTTCATGCTATGGGAAAGGAGCTACGAGGGACATGACTAGTGCTGTGTGCTACGAGCAACGTGCCTGGATGTGCTGGCCGCCGTACACGGTGGCAGATGTGACATGACAAAGGGGGGGGGGGGGGGCAGATCTTCGGCCAAATTGTTACCACGTCCGGGCTGCTCACTCGAGGTATTTGTACAGAAGTCATGTTTAAGGAACGGACATCACGGGGACGAGCCCAGAGAGCAGCGCCGCAGCTCTCTGAAACGACACCATGATGGACTACTGCTATACGCTGTGTAAATTGAATATATGTGATGCAGATAAAGTTTGTTATTTTTTCATATGAACGGTCGAAGCACACGTCATCCCCCCACCCCCCCCCCCCCCCACCCCCCTCGAGAGAGAAATCTAGAGACTATGAAAAAATACAAAATCAGTTGAATCTGAATCATTCCGTCGTACGTCCAGAGGTCACGCGGAGGTCACCGGGCCGACGTCGCGTCGCAGTGTGTGTGCTTTGGTGTGATGCTACGAGTCGTTTACGTGTGACAACAAAGATTATCGTTGAAAAAAAGTGTTTGTGAATATATTTACTTTGGATAAAGAGTATATATATTTGAGGGTTTATCGAGTGACCCTGTGTAATATCCATTTTGAAATGTCGAAAATGTGTATGCAGGACGACCCCCCCCCCCCCTCAACACCTCCTCCAAAGCCATAGGTCTCTGAGAACCGCCAAGCGGTCAACAGGGGGACCTTTTCATTTGTTGTTTTTTACATCTTATTTTCCACGACCATATCTGCGTGTTCATTTTCAGGAAGCAGCCTTGTTTCATTCAGTCCGTCAAATTCCTCGCGGTATTACTGCCGTGATGGCGCCACAGGTTTCCCAACATGCAGCGCTGAGTTAGACGTCCAGTCTGTGTGGTGTGCGTCAGTCCCCGCGGTTTTGGATGTTTTTTACGAATGGTGTGTTGTTGATCAACCATCACGAGCCATTTCAAAATATATCCTGTAGTGACTTCACAAGTTGGAGTGTCCACCCATAGAGCAAATCCATCCCTATCGGGTTGGTACAGTCCACACAGGAAGTGACCCAATCACACATCTGGGTAGACGCTCCCAATTCATCTTTCCTCCTGCTACATCTTCCGGTTCATGTATGACTGACTACTTAAGCAAGGTTTGCATCACTTTCATTTGTATGAGATGTCACCTTCACATTATAAAGACCACAGAATCTGTTGGCAGAAATCATTCTGGAAGCCTCCACTCCGAACTATAGATGCATGGGAACATGTGCCTGTGAGGCACAGGAGGTGCACTCGCCCTATCTCTACAACTAGGGCTGCCACCTGGGTTAGTCTCTTCCTCCATTAGTCCATCGTCAGAAAATGTATCTAATCTAGTTTTGATTATTTATCAGTACGAGTGTCATTTATCAAGAAAAAAATACAACATGTGCTGCTATGGGGTCAGAACAGTCGCATTAATAATGATTGCACAGAGAAGGATTCACAAATGTATTTTGGTGATTTATATATAAACTACTCTCTTCTCACAAATACTTTTCAATGCACACACAAATGGATATCGGTATGTATAAATGTAAAATAAATCCATTAAAAAAAATAAGTTTCACAAACACAATTCTGATCCACACACAAATGTGTCTTGTTTTAAATAAATGTAATATAAATCCATAAATATATGAATTTAAAAAATCTTTGCAATTTTCCTGAAAATCTATTTGGATGTTGTTCCATTTATATACAAACTGTTAAACTTTACAAGACGCTTTTCATTTGTGAACTTGTTGTAATTTGTGTGTGAACTGGTCTGTATTTATATGTGGATTTTTGAGACTCTGATGTGGCTGGATTCACAAATGCATTTCTTTCAACAAGGAACTCTCTGTAGCCAATCAGATGCCTCCCTCGTTTTCAGCCAATCACATGGCTGCAGTGACTGGGTTTTTACATACAGTGCCGTTTACTACTTTAACGGCACAGACAATCCCAAAACCCAGTCGAAACTAGATTGAAAAAAAATGTGTTTGCGAAACTTATTTTTGTTTATGGATTTATTTTACATACATACCGATATCCATTTGTGTGTGTGCATTGAAATGTATCTGTGAGAAGATATAAATCACAAAATATACATTTGTGAATTCTTCTCTGTGCATTCATTATTAATGCGACTGACCCCAAATGCTGCTGAATGCTTCTGAAATTCCAAATTTGATTCATGGATCTTTATGAAATTAGTACTTTAGTTTTTCCTCGGCTGCCTGTCAGATAAAACAAGCACATTTAATACATCATGTTGGACTCTGGTAACTTGTGATGGGCATTTTCTATTATTAATGACAATATACAGACAAAAACAAACCAACGTCCAAAATAACCATTAGTTGCAGCCCTATGCACAACGGTTGAGTTGTTGTGTTGTCCATGTCATTAGTATTTTGTCCGATGTTAAATGAGCATGTTCCCAGAAGACCAGCGGGACAAAGTGGACCACGCTCTTGCCGCGGCGCCCCCTCTGGTCGACGAGGTATTGTCTCTGCATTACTGCTGTTTTTGTATCTTACTTCCAAAGGACTATGTTGGACTGGACAATATGACCTTGACCTCCTGCGGCACAGACAGGAAGCAGTTGTGACTGCAGACAGGGGTCATTTCCTATTTGGGAGTTGTAAAAAAAAAAAAAACAAGAACATGTTTGTGTGGTTCAAACGGTTGTTTTTGCTACTAAAAATATAAAAATATGAAACAATTTTTTTTTTTTGTCCAATTTATATTGAGTGTATTTTTAACTGCTGTTGGTGTGATTCATCTCAACGTACACACACATTTACTCGCTCTGTGAAAGTGTGTGAGAGTGTATGTGTGTGTGTTTTTATGTGCGAGTGTGGTCATGTCTGTGTGTGTGTGTGTGCGGGGGAATGTGAGTGTGTGTGGCAAGTTCCATATCAACTATCAAACCAAAGCCCATGTTTACCAATCGTAGCATCAACAGATAATGTGAGGTCAGGTCAGGCCTGCCAACTGCCCTGACCTCACACAGTGTCTCTCCACCTGTGGGCCTGGACCCCATGTAGGGCTGCCTGATTTGCTGATGAGGTTGTCAGAGAGGTGTTTTATAAACTAAAGATATTTGATAAAACCTTTTTGATCAACACAAATAATGAAAGGTATAAAAGGTATCTGGTCGTCGCCCTGTCACAACATCCCCTACGTGGCATTTGGCTTGGTCAACCTATTCTACTATTGTTCCAACTGTAGACATAATTTATTGATGTAGATAAAACCTCTAAGTTGCAAACATTATCTTGATGAGTTGTGTTGTGTTGGAGATGTTGAATTGATTTAAGCTTGTTAATGTGAACAATAGATCTATTTCAATGTATAAGCACCAGATGTCCATGAAAGTTGTTGTTGGGCTGGAACTGGTCGGTCCGTCATGGCCTTTATGAAGCCCAAAAATAGTTGCTCAATTTGGGCTGCATTTAGCTGCTCTGTTTGGACCAAATTTAGCCCCAGATGGACTTCTGTGTCAGACCACATAAAAGCCCTAACCTAATGCAGCTATTACAATTATGATCACTTTGCAGCAAGTGGGGAAGTAGGGTTGGCGGAACTCCGAGACAATTTTATGTTATTAGACTAAAAACAAATTTCACGTAATTTTGGACCATAAATTACTATAAAAACACAGGTTGTCGTTTTCAGAATACATCGCGGCATCCCCCATGGCAGGAGTAACTGTAGAACACCAATCCAACTAGCGGTGGGCGATGCTGCAAAGCTTTGTTTCGATCCGATACAAAGTAATCATACCAGAATCGCCGATATCAATAGATATTTCCTATTATTCAGGGCGGTATTCTCATGCAGGGGAGAGCAGTGCGTCATGATTCCTGAAGGAAATACATCATCAAAACCTGAATACATTTTTCACGACCACTGAATGATCTACCAATGATAGCAATCATTATAAGGTGATGCCACCTGTGAGACCTGAGTTTGATTCCCAACTGAAGCATGGATGTAGCAAGCAATTTCCTTTCCACTGAATGCTTGTTAAAACATAGGACAGATAAAGGAAAATAATAAAATGTAAACGTAAATGAATTTGCCATCATGAAACCAATTTTCAGTGGACAATAACCCCCCCCCCACCCCCCCCAAAAAAACAACCTAAATAGCACTAGCCACCAGCACACAGTACAACCAATACCACCAGACTTCTACATGGGGGCAATTGATTGAGACACCTTTTTGATCAGAGTAAAATATACGTCATTGTAGGGCTTCACGATTCTTGGTCATATTATAATCACGTCATATGATAATCAAAGCTGGTGCTACACGATGGGTGGCCCGCCACACACTAGGGGACTTTTCTGGGCCCCTTCAGACAAAGGACACAGGGTGATGGGGTTCAGTCGGCTATCCTGTTTAAGTAAATTAACATGTCAATGGTGCTGCACTGCCATGCAAGAGCTGTCCCTGAGTGTGTTTAACCTGTGCACACTGATCACTCAATGTTTAAGGTGTGCAGCCTCACCCAGCTCCAGGGTCCAAACAGACAGGTTTGGACTGGCTTGGCCAGGTAAGCCTGCTTAACCAGCCAACAGCCACACAAGCTCCAACATACTCATTTAGCTGATACAGAAGGAAAGGCGACAAAAAAATATGACGTTAGCTGATATAAAACCGGCATATGAACTTTGGACATTAAAACATTCAATTTCAGGCTCTTATCTCCTCTTAATTGCACATCCTTTGAACGGGATTCTTTCTCTGTGTCTTCTGTGTGTAAGATGATACAATACGCTAGTACTTTATGAGAGGTATTATGCTTCTTAAAATGTAAACCACATTCAATGCCTGTCAACATTTTGTGCCTGTAAACATTAACTGTGGAAATATTTTGTGATCGATCCCCCCCACCTCTACCTCTTTGTAGAAAAGTGTTTCAGTTTCAGTGGGAGCACAAGGCGATAGTCAAGCCAGAGGAGGGGGTAGGTGGATTCCCCTCTTATATACGAGGCTTTACTGAGCTCCTCTGACACACGACTTTGATTACCTCATCTGTTGATGAAGTGCGTTACTGGGGAGGTGGGGGGAATTTACATTTTAATTGGACTTTATGAGTGCAAAATGCAAAGATAAAAAGTTGCCCAAAGAAATTAAACACTGCAGACGACACTGAAAGTTGGAGCAGGTTTGGACGCTGAAAAAAGATTGCAAACAAGATTTACGTAAACGAGATTGTCATGTACATTGCATGATCAGTGTAGGCATTATGCTCATCAATTAAAATTATTTTAAAATTTTCTTAAAATTCATTTTAAGAAAATTTTTACTTTATTAAGAGATTTAAGAAAATAGGCCTGAACAGACAAAAGGCTTATAAGGGCAAAGAATCTTCACTTGAAGCATAATAAAACGCTATTTGTAGCCTGTGTGCGATTAAGATTTGATGTCGAACCAACATGTTTCTAATACGCGTTACCGATTCGATTTGAAACGGGGCCATGGAAAGCAAACTATTTTATTTAGGATTTAGATTTCTGGCTCCTGGATATCCTCATCCCAGCTAAAACAATGTTTTCACTCCTTGAAACCAATGTCTGAATCCACAAATAGAGGGTTTGAGTCAGAGGATTACATTTGAATTACAAATGTGACCCTTCAGCGGCAACTAACAACGGTCCACTGGAGGAACGCCTCAAAGTAGGCCTATGTGCACTTTCTGGATTAGTTCATTATCAGTTTAATTCAATAAAAGTTGCTGTGGAATGGGCCATGCTGGCGGTCTGTGATCCTCCAGACTCAGAGATCACAGATGAAGAATCTGGTTAGTTAGATAGTTTTAAGTTCGTTATTGTGATGAGACCAGCTAGAAACATAAGCAATGCCACAATCAAGTATTCATTCCACTTTACCGGCATTATGGGTCTAGTAAATGTAATTACATTAAGTTTTATTTGCGTCATCTCAATATTCATGTTTAATTTTAAGTAGTAGTGTTCCCCCTATTTCAGTCCGGTTTTAGGTTGCCTGCTCATTAATATCGTTGAATAAAAATTAAGTATTTTGAAAATATAATAAATAAATTAAATCCTAGTTCATCCTCAATCCCCGCCAGCTCCCTTGCTTCCCACAGGTATGCTGTGAAATGAGATTTCCATAAAATCCACATTATTGAAGCTTTTAGTATTATTACGTGGTAATTCTGACGTGGATAAGGAGAAACACTTTTTATGGCATCATAGTCATCTAATATTTAACCATCTGGCGATAAATGCTTTTTTTATTCGATTTCAGTAATTTCCTCAAGAATATTAATGAAAGCACTGCTGTCCGTGCCATAGCCGCCAAATATTGTTAACGTGCAAGCTGTGTCCACCGAAGACAGGATCGCTGACAAAAGTTGATAACACTGCCGAAGGAGAGACAGTGCGGTGTATGAGGACCATGCGACGGACGCAACTTAACAACTGGTCCAAGGCACAGGGACCAGGCAGCACTCCACTGAGTGACTGGTCCAGAGCACAGGGACATGGGGTGGACCAGGCAGCACTCCACTGAGCGACTGGTCCAGAGCACAGGGACATGGGGCGGACCAGGCAGCACTCCACTGAGTGACTGGTCCGGAGCACAGGGACCATATACTGTATAGACCACTGGTAAAATGTATAAACAGGTCAATTAAATAGCTAGTCACATGCATAGATAAATAGATGGATGGATCGATAGATAGATACATATCTACAGACAGATAGAAATATATATCTGTATACCTACGAACCTAGGTTGGGTGACCCTTACCACAAACTGCAATATACAGTGCCACAATAAGAACACAGGCACAAAAGAGCATAATAGACAAGGGATTATGATCTCTGACATTCATTCAGGGAACAATGTCGCCAACGTGTCCAGATAAGGCACAAGATGGATTGGGACCACAAAGACCCCACAGACCCCTCGCTCACTGGTCCGGACCACACCTTAGGGCCACTAGTGGTAGAAGTGGTCAGTGGGAGCAGTGATGGGCCACACTGAATTGGCTACAACCCCTGTTCGCTGAGGGTTAGAGGGATTACAGGAGGGCTTTGTCCGCTCTCCCGCCAGGTGACAAGACGCTCCTGTTGTCCATGGATACGCCTCACTGCACTGGAGCCGTCTTTCAAAGTACCAGGCATTTGATATGTGCTGGGGACAGAGACGCATTGAGAAGTGCATTTTCAGAAGTGCTGGGTACAATGAGGAAGATGCACTCTTTTTTCTCTCTTTAGTGCCGGTAATGAAAGGTTTTGAAAGACGGCATACCCATGTAGCTAATTACTAAGGAATAAAATGTATACAACATCTGTCCGCCACGTTTTATGAAGAAAACGCTTCCAAAAAGCATCTGTCCTGCTATCCAATGTTGACAACGTGACATGACATGGCTAAGCTACCAACAAGAGGAGCTAGGAAAGGAAATTAACTACGTGTTTAAGTTCAGAAGGGGAAAACGTGTGGCTACACACAGCACTACAACTACTACTACGTCAAGATTGAAAAAGAAAAAAATATTTGTTGCACAGCTGAACGCTGTATCAGACAGGCATATAATGTAATGCATGAAGTTCCTCATTTGCGCCACAGGGTGGCTTTGACCTATTGGTGCACGTTTTATGAAGAAGACGCTTCCAAAAAGCATTGGACATATGACCCACTATGTTCTGCTATCCAATGTTGACAACGTGACATGACATGGCTAGGCTACCAACATAAACAAGAGGAGCTGGGAAAAGAAATTAACTGCGTGTTTAAGTTCAGAAGGGGAAAACGTGTGGCTACACACAGCACTACAATAGTCGTCAAGATTGAAAAAGAAAAAAATATTTGTTGCACAGCTGTGAACGCTGTATCACATCATGAGCTGCTGTTCTCAATTCACAACACGCATTCCATCTGTGAGAATAGCGTCTATTAGATAAGTACACCCCCCATATATATTTTTTATTTTATTGTGTGATGTCCTTATTTTTGCCATCATTAGTTTAACGGCTTCTTGTTATTTGTTTCATCTTAAAGTTTACATTGTGCTCCACTTATCTTACACAGGCATATAGCGTAATGCATGAAGTACCTAATTTCCGCCACAGGGTGGCGTTGACCTATGAAATCTACACATGTTGTAGAGCAGTAAAGACATGGCGGACAGAACGTGTCGTTAACAAATGTGTCGCAATGTCCGCAAAGACATGTCAATGCTACAGTCTGTTTATGTTTACAGGTAAGCAAGCAATATAAGAGTAATGAATATACATAAGATGTGCCATTAGGGTCTAGTGGCGGTACATTTATGTAGATTGTGTTTGTTTACTTTGTATACCAAGGTTAAGAACTGAGGATATTATCAGGAGCCACAAAAGAGAAGCACTTATGGGATTTAGAGACCACCAATGCCTCTATTTCAGGTTATCTTGCTGAGTTTAAGAAGGTTTTGAGAACATGCAGGGGATATGGCTGTGTAAGTCAAGTAAACTACCCTAACAAGTAGCACTTACTCAATTAAAAAAAGACATGTCAATGCTACAGTCTGTTTATGTTTACAGGTAAGCAAGCAATATAAGAGTAATGAATATACATAAGATGTGCCATTAGGGTCTAGTGGCGGTACATTTATGTAGATTGTGTTTGTTTACTTTGTATACCAAGGTTAAGAACTGAGGATATTATCAGGAGCCACAATGTAGCCTACTTTTCTTTTATGTATTTCCATTGTAAGTAATCACCATGTGCATTAATATGTATTTTGTGAACTGTGTAATTAATTAGTTAGGATATTAACAGACATAGTAGAACCTACACGTTGTAGAGCAGTGTTGAGACATGGCGGACAGAACGTGTCGTTAACAAATGTGTCGCAATGTCTGTGTATGTTTACAGAACCCAGTAAAAGAAACTATTGTTCAAGTCACTCTAGAGTTTAATTATTCAAGTGTGCTACACATCCAATCTAGCCTACATCAGGCGTTCTGCACTCCCCCCCCCCCCCCCACACACACACACACACACAATTATTCCAGAATGCAAGCAAAGCAAGAATGACCAAAAGTCACTTTGTGTCAACAAGAGACTGACTCCACCGACTATCATTTGTAAGTTAAAACTCATTGTATCATGGCGCCGACGTGTTTGCGAAGTGCTCCCGACACCAATTTCTTTTAGTATTTATTTTAGTGTTATTGTATATATAGCTATATAGTTAATGTAGGGTGCTGGCATGAAAGGATTGTGTAGGCCTACAGCAGGGAAGCACTTTTGAACATTGAAAAAGTGCACCACAAGCTTAAATCGGACCATTTAAACAATGGCGGCGGCGTCTGTGTTTACATCAACAACAGATGGTGTTCGGACGTTCAGGTGGTGGAGAAACATTGTTCAGTGGACATAGAGGCGCTGATGGTTAAGTGCAGACCCTTTTATTACTGCGGGAGTTCAGTGCTGTCTTTCTTCTGCCTGTTTGCATCGCGCCGCGGGCGGACCGGACCGCAGCGCTCGGACTACTGCACGACACCATCAGCAAACACGAGACTGAGTACACTTAAACGAAGTACACTATCCGCACTCTCTAATGGCGCATTTCCACTAGCACGGCTCGGCTCGGTACGGCTCGGCTCGGTGCGCTATTTGCGTGTTTCCACTAGCACGCAGTACCTGCAACCGGGTATATTTTTGGTATCACCTCATCCCTGGTTCCAAGCGAGCTGAAGCGTTACTAAAACGTGACGTCAGCCGACTGCCTTCCACTGATTGGCCGATGAGTGTCGTCACTGGAAGCGTCATAACCGTGCGACTTTTCAATAGTGTTTTGTCTCGCGGCCCGGAGTCTTCTCTGGCTCTCTTCTCTTGCCTTCTGTGCGACAAAAAACCACAGGGTGAGCAGCAACACGATTGCCTCCATGTCCTCCATGCTGTCCTCTGATTGTTGTTGTTTGTTGTTGTTCTGGTCTTCCCGGATTGTGTACGTTGCTCGGCGCCGTGTAAATGACGTCACAGCGGTTTCGCGCAGCCGTGCTATGACGACCCCGCCCACGTCGAGGAGGCACCAGTTGTAATGGAAACACAACCAAACCGAGCCGAGCCGAGCCGTGCCGAGCCGTATCGAGCCGAGCCGTGCTAGTGGCAATGCGCCATAAGTCAAGTAAAACTACCCCAACAAGTAGCACTTACTCAATGTAAACAAGACAAGTCAATGCTGCATGTGCATGTGAGTGTGGTGCCCCTGAACAGACTGTCGAACATATCATGTCCACCTGCCCCCTATACAGACCACCCCCGGAAGCCAGTCTCTTTGACGTGGGACCAGAGACAAGAGCATGGCTACGAGACACTGAGTTGGACCTCTGATTGTTACACGAAAGAAGAAGTCAATGCTCCTGTTAGGGTAATACTTTTGACAAATGCATGCCTTAGTATCACAGATTGGTTAGGAGTTGAAGGCAAGACCCAATCAAGACAACCCCAAAGAGAAGCACTTATGGAATCAAATTACCAGCAATTCCTCAATTTCAGGTTATTTTAGAGAGTAAAAGTTTAACTGGTTAAGGATGGAAACAAGACAACCCCAAAGAGAGGCACTTCAAAACCCAAACTTTCTTGCTCCTCAATGTAGTCTCACCTGGTGAAGATCATGGAATGATGTGGCAGGTCAGAATCTGCTCATCTAATATAGGGGAGGCTCTGCCGGGCCCTCCCCATTTTCTTTGTTTGAAAAGTACCAACGCTTTGGTAGATGGTTGTTAACGACCACAATTTTGACCTGGGTGAACGATTCTTCATCACAAACAACTAGTATCAAGTAACAATTAGCATTTGATGAGGTGACAAACAAGACAACCCCAAAGAGAAGCACTTATGGGATTTAGAGACCACCAATGCCTCTATTTCAGGTTATCTTGCTGAGTTTAAGAAGGTTTTGAGAACATGCAGGGGATATGGCTGTGTAAGTCAAGTAAACTACCCTAACAAGTAGCACTTACTCAATTAAAAAAAGACATGTCAATGCTACAGTTAAGGTAATACGTCTGACAAATGCATCCTGTAGTTTCTCAAAATGGATTGAGTGGAAGACAAGACCCGATCAAGACAACCCCAAAGAGAAGCACTTATGGAATTGAGAGACCACCAATGCCTCTATTTCAGGTTATCTTGCTGAGTTTAAAAATTGAGAACATGCCATAAATATGGTTGTGTAAGTCAAGTAAATCTACCCCAACAAGTAGCACTTACTTAATTTAAAAAAGAGAAGTCAATGCTCCTGTTAGGGTAATACTCTTGACAAATGCATGCCTTAGTATCACAGATTGGTTGGGAGTTGAAGACAAGACCAAATCAAGACAACCCCCAAGAGAAGCACTTATGGAATTTAGAGACCACCAATGCCTCTATTTCAGGTGAGTTTGCTGAGTTTAAAATTTGAGAACATGCCGTAAATATGGTTGTGTTAGTCAAGTAAATTTACCCCAACAAGAAGCACTTACTTAATTTAAAAAATAAAAGTCAATGCTCCTGTCAGGGTGATTATTTCAGTCGCGTCACTAGGCTGTTTCATTAGGGGGTAAAGCCCCGGACATTATTTAATTAGCCCCGAATCTTAATTTTTTGAAAGAAGAAAGAAAAATCCACTTTTATTATTTTTTTTTTTTTTGCTTTACACTAGAAACAAACAGGGATTCCAGGGGCATCTCAAAGTAGCCTATAGCAGCATTTCAGTCAGGAAGCTGTTTAAAGCTATATTAAACTGCGTATTTTGTGTATATATGTAAAGCCTTATGAAGAAATGTGCATGCGCAATAAAGCATACAAAAAAATTGCCGCATTTTCCCTCCGGGCTAAGCCCTAGATATTTCAGAAACCTAGGAACGCCCCTGGTCAGGCCGTTTGTTTGCTTGGGCCTTGAACTTCCCCTTGGTCTATAGACACTGGCCTCCCCCTCAGAATTCAAAGTAGATCTAATGGGTTTAGAGGGGACGTAACTGGTATTCTCTTTCTCTTTCTCTCTCTTTCTCTTTCTCTTTCTCTCTTTCTCTTTCTCTCTCTCTAATCTGCTGGGATTAACTGGTTTTGATTGTACCTAAACGGTCACAGAAGAGACAGAAAGAGAGAGAAAGAGGTAAACCGAGATGGGTTGACTAATTAACCTTTCATCTGGAACTTTTTAACTTGAACTGCACTGAGGAGCAGTTGCGTTTTTAAAGCAATTTAACCACACTTTGATCACTATTTCCGTCTGAACACAGGACTAACGGGACTCAAACTACCCACCCCGGACAGCACTGAGAGACATACCCCTGTCCAGTGGAAGGGAGGGGAGAGAGAGGTAGTCACCACAGACATCTCTAAATACACCAGTAAGCCGACTAATTCCATCCCAAGCCAAAGAGATCGAGACGGCCCAGCCTTTTCACCTCTGTTAAACATTAACCCAACACACAGCCATTTATTTCCCCCCAATATACCCAATGTCTGCAGTGCAGTCTACCTGTATATGCCCCCCAGAAGAGGTCTAGAACCCGATACCTCCTCCTAGTAACCCCAAGGTACCCGACCGACCTCACCGTGAATCACAGTAAAAAAACAACAAAAAAAACCTACGCCCGCCCCCTTCCTCCGCAGGCCATGTCGCGGGACCAGTGGGAGTCAGTGGCCTCCAGCGTGGAGTCCATGCTAGAGGACGCGCAGCACGTGCAGAACCAGTGCCACACGCGCAGCGACCAGCTCGCGCTGTCGGCGACGCAGCTGCGCGTGGAGTCGGCCGGCAGCTGGACCAGCTGATGGATACCAAAGCGGCGTTCGACGCGAGCGAGAGGACGGCGCGCAAGCGCAGCAAGCAGCTCTGAGTTCTGCCGTTCTTAAAGGCTCGACTGTTGGTGATGTTTAATGCATGTCGTTGCTTGCTCTGCTCTGTTTTAGTTGTTGTTTCTTCATTTGCGCTGAATATGGTCTTAATGCGCATCAGACAACGTTACGGTTTATCGGTTGGGTTATTAAACATGAGGCCGTAATGTGAAAATAATATCAAATATCAAATCTGTCCATCTTTGAAATGTGTCTCGGTGGTACGCTGGTCACTTGTCGATTGATGAGTTGGAGACCAGGGTTCAACTCCTCAGAATGGTGGTTTTTTTTGCAAGTCAGAGGGGGTGGCGTGGGGGGCAGCAGTAGGCCCAGATTTTGCCAGACCTGCAGCTGTGGCGCATTGGAGAGAGCTCTTGGCTGTCAGCGCAGAAGCTGCATGTCCAAGGCCTGTTAGCAACTACGGTTAATGAAGAGCTTTTTAAACACAAGAATGTTCTGTGAATTGAATGTGAAAACCTATCCTCAACACTGTCATGCACAAGACTGTGTTGGTCGAGTGGGGAGTGCTAGCGGTTATGAACACTGAGCTGCTAGTTCAAATCCCTCATGGTACTATAATTATGATTTGTTTCAAAAATAAAAATAAAACAATTAGATATATTGTCTTGCTGGTGCAGTGGTATAGTCTGCTGAATAAAGCGCTGGAGAGTCCTGCTTATACTTGTGGTTTTTCATACATAAAGTCACGTGTGTCAATTATGACTTCTGGCCTTTGGTAAAAGTGCAGCTGTGGCGCATTGGAGAGCGCCCTTGGCTTTCAGTGCAGAGGTTGCCTGTTCAAGGCCTGCTGAAGTTAGCAACTACGGATAACGAAGAGCTTTTTAAACATAAGAATGTTCTGTGAATTTAATATGAAACCTATCCTCAACGCTCTCAGGCAAAGGACTGTATTGGTCGAGTGGGGACTGCTTGCGGTTATGAACACAGAGATGTTAGTTCAAATCCCTCATGATACTATAATTGTGTTCCATTTCAAAAATAAATTTGGGTTGGGTTGAAGCCCCTTGGTTCTTCAACTGTCTTACTTAAACGACGGACGTAAAAGTTGCAAGACCCTCTTGGTTCTAACACCCCCCCCAGCCCCTGTGAAGGGGGGGATGGGGAGGTCTCTGCTGACAACTTGGGGGTCCGTTTGGGGGTACCCCCTTCTTGGTGGCCGTGTGAGCGGGGACTCGAACCTGAGTCTACAGAGTGTTAGCTAACACTCTGTACCGCTGCACCACCAAGACGCCAGCTAGAATTTGCTCGGAAATTACACTAGACTTTACAATTCACATGATATTGGAAATAAGTCGAAGGAAAGTCAATCAGCAGGACTTGAACCAGGGCCTCTGGGCAATTAGCCAACAGCTCTCTCCACTTAAAAAAATGGTATGGTGGGAGGTTACAGTACAAAAGACATATCAAGGATGAACCTCTATGGTCATAGATCAAGGTTTGCGATGATGTTGCTTCAGGACGTTGTATAATCTTAAATTTCCCTGAATAAATCCTTGGATAATATCTGTGAAAACCTAGCGTTTACAAGATTTCAGTCTCATAATTCTCTTAAAGGTCAAAGGTCAACTTGTTCTTGTGATCAATGCAAAGCGCAGCATAGGCTCCCTTTGAATGATTGGATCAGCTGCCGGATCAATGTAGGGACAACAATGTGTTCAGTAACAGTTTTGGACGTTTTATTAAAAAAAAAAACAGGACGAAAACGATACAGAAGACATCTTTTAGATATTTGTTTAGTACACTTGTTGTACAGAGCAGAGGTGGTGAATTTGGATCAAGTTGCATCAGAAATTCAAGGGCCTTTGCATCCAAATGTCAAACAAGTGATCAAGTTCCCCAGGCCTCCTCCTGGTCCGTGAACCTTGACCCCGCAATCATATTTGCTTACGAAGAGTCCGATGGCGACATCATCGTGGGCGATGTCGCGGAGTTGCGATCACGTCGGTGAGAAAAACATCACAAAGCGATAAAAAATAAAATATGCGTTTCAGACAAGCCTCGGAGAAGTGTCGTCCAGTGGTTCAAAGTGCTACTTATTTGGCCCCTTTGTGGCACAAAAGGGACACGACAACAACAAAGACAACACGTAAGGAATATGGCTTCTTTGTGAACATGCCTGTGAATATGCAGTGCAGACATCTTCACTCCGCTGTAATAATATTATTGATCAGACACACACACACACGTATATACGTACTTTGGAATCAATCCCGCATGCATTTCTCACATAGAGACTAGTTTCATAGCTCGCCGCTGCGCAGTAGGCCTACAACCGCGCCGCAGCGGCTAGTTTACATCCTCTTCCCACTCCCCCATCAGTCCGGAGGTACTACACGGCGCACCCGATCCATAAATTAAACCCGGGATCCTCTCGTAATGTTTTATTCCGTAACCATACGCAAGAATCCCCCGGCTCATATCGAACTCTCCTCGCACCTCGCCAGCGGTGCCGGCGACTTTATAGAGCGGGAACTTGGACATTCTCCCCTCCAGTCCCCTCTCATGGAGTCTCCAAGCCCCTCTTCGTCCACATCCTCCCTCGTCGTTCTCCCTCATCCCTCCCTCGCCCTCCCTCCCCATCCATCCGTCCGTCCAGCCGGTCGGCCGGCAGTATGCTCGCGTTGCGCTCGTAGTCGGAGTACACGGGCTCCCCGTGGCCGTTGCCGGGGTTACTGCTGCTGTGGCTGATGAGGTTGCTGGCTGTAGCTGTGGTTGACGCGGAGGACCGCCGTTGCACTGCGTGGAGTACAGCCACGTCATGGCCGTGCCGTTGCGTTTCTCTGACAGCGTGAATGCGTCCGACAGCAAGCTGGCGCTGCCGAGGGACTGGGGCGTGGCCGAGGAGCCGAGCAGGTCCCGCCCCTTGTCGGACGACAGCAAACGCTTGGCCAGGTGCAGGCCAAGCGGGTGGCGGCGGCTCAGGAAGTACAGCAGGAAGGCGCCCATGGCGATGCCCAGGCAGAAGCACATGATGTAGATGGCCAGCAGGTGGCGGTTTCCCGCCGTGGCCACCCCCCCGGCGAACTGCCCCGCCGCCACCAAATCGTAGGCTGCCCGACGACAGGAAGTGGCTCCGGTCCCGCCTCCTGAGACCCACAAGAGGCAGAAGAAGCGAAAGTGAGACCCATGTTAAAAACAACATGTTTCCACAGAGTTCACCTAGACTCTGGCGTAGCCTCCCCCCTTACCCCCCCCCCCCCCCCCCCCAACCACCCCACAACCCTCTTACGCACTTATTGTGTGTTGTATGTCCTGCCACTTAATGTACGCACTTAATGTACGCACTTATTGTGTCTTGTGCATCCTTGAACTTAAAAAATAGTACTTTGCATTATGAGGCATCTTATCCTAGCTATCTTTGTTTTATACGATGAAACGGGTAAACCTAGGTATTGTTGGTGCAGGGGGGAAGGAGGAGGGTTTAAGAAAAGTATAATCTTTCAGTATTGTGAACGTTTCCACTAGAAAAGCAGAACATGCTGTAGTCCATTTGACGGTACGAAGTTGACTGATCATTACCAAGGTCTGATGTACGATACTGGCCGGTTGTTCTCTCTCTTTCGGGAACTCACCTCTCTCTGCTGTTACACTTTCTTCAGGGCTTCCTCCACCATGTCCCCTGGCCATGGTGGGGTTGTTAAAGGGCGGGGCAGGCTACTCAGTTGCTATCGCTTTTGTGTGATACGATAAAGAACATATGCCCTTAAAATATGAAATTAAAGAGATTCTACGTTATGGAATGACCCTCAGACGTAGGGGTATGGAACAAGCAGGTTGTTGTTCCGGACTATCACATTAACATACATATCATACACTGACATAATACATATATTTGTGTTAAAGTCTAGACTTTTTTAAATACAATAAATATCTATATACAATATCAAATATGTTAAACTATTAAACTACTTTAAAAGAGTAAAATGTGCGATATTATATTATTCTAATAATATACTCTTCTCTCCTCCGCCCGCTCGCTCTCTCTCTCTTCTATTCTATATTACATCAATATTTTTACTTTTAGAGAGGAGTTAGAGGATATTATTTTTTGAACAAACCAAAACCCTCCAATGAACAGACCAACAGTTAACACACACAACAACACACACACACACACACACACACACACACACACACACAACAGAATCACACAACATCAACACACACACACACAACACACCCACACACCACACACACACACACACACCACACACACACACACACACACACACACACACACACACACACACACACACACACACACACACACACACACACACACACACACACACACAGCTACACACACACTCCCAGAACAACAGATCTTTAGCAATCAAACTCACTCACACACAACACACACCCCCACCGTGCTGCGAGGTGGAGCAGGGCGCAGGGGCCGCCGTCGGCCAGCGTGACGCCAGCTTTGGTGTAGGTGACGCCGCGGCGTAGCTGCAGGGGGGGCTCGCTGTTCTGCCAATCAGAGGGTGTTCCGCGCGTGAACGTCAGCACCTTGTCGGGCAGCTTTCAGGATGACTTGTCGAAGTCCTCCGCGCCGCAAGGTGCGGCTGTTTCATGTTTACTATCATGGGAGGTGTGTGGTGGTGGTGGTGGAGGAGGAGGACGAGGAGTGAGGTGGGGGTGTTAGATGAGGGTGAGGTGGGGTGTTTAGAGGAGGTGGGGGTGGGGTGTTTAGAGGAAGAGGAGGTGGTGGTAGGCCGGGGGGGGTGTTGGTGGTGGTAGTTGGAGGTGTGGGTGGTTGGTGGTAGAGTAGGCTGCTGTGTGGTGAGGGGTGGGTGGTGTGTAGAAGGAGGAGGAGGTAGGTGGTGTGGGGGTGGAGGTTTGTGGGGGTTGAGGTGAATAGGGGTGGAGGAGGGTGGGTGGTGGTGTTAAGAGTGGAGGACAGAGAGATAAGATAAAATAAGAAATATATTTGGACGTCACAAAGGGATGTTAAAGTTCCCTCAGAGTATTAGCAGAGTACGTTCCAGTAGTATTAATGAGATTAGCGGTAAGTCGTCAAGTACCTTGTCCGGGTGCCGGGGTCTGGGGAACGTGGTTACGGATTGATCCAGTTTCTCGCAGGTCTTTCTTACAGCTCCTTGAAGGGGCCGTCCATCACTTTGTTGATGTCGACAGACTGTAGACGCACACAGGCCGGCCAGCTCTCCCGCTCCCTGGGACCCGACAAGAGCAGATGGACAGAGAGACTGAATACGTCAGAAATCTTACAAAAAATAACGACGCCTTATTTAAGCGACAGAATTAGCAGTGGCAGTAGTAGATCCACAGATAGATTAAAACAATATTGATACCCCCCAGAGGAGAAATATCGGTTTACAGCACTGACAGGCAGTCATGCAAAAACAAAGGATATAATACAATACAATAGAAATATACAAAATAAGTGTTAAAAGTAAATTGCTGAAGTAAGGACATGAACAAAACAAAACCAACAGGAAAAACACAGTAAAACATTATGATATTATAAAGTAGCCCAGTGCAAGTACTTATCAGTTTATATTAAGGAGTGTAAAAAGATGCCAGTTAACTTACTACAGCAAGTGCTCGCATATGGGGGGGCAGTCTGTCTCGCGGTGGTTGTGGTCTGATGCTCTGCCCCCTTGCATGTTTACACACCATCCACCACCACCACATGGGTTGATATATATGTGACCCTCTGTGTGGTGGCTTAGCCGCGCTCAACCACACGGGAGTGAAGAGCGTCCGTAGTAACTGGTGTGGCTGGAGGTCGTCGGCGGTCCCCGGCGCATGTGAAGAGCAGTCGGATGAGCGACAATTTGTATGGCGGCTGTGCGCTTGGGCCGGATCACACACCACCTTGGAGCTTCAAGAAGGTGTCCAGCGCACGCTTGCAGGGTTCCTTCATTGCCTCGCATCGGCCGCACTGGTGGTTGGTGGGTGGGGGGTGTGGGAGATGGGAGTTGGTCAAGAGGTCAAAATAATTATATTTAAACCATCGGCGAGAGACCGACCCAGAAACGTCCATTTGACATGTTATTTACGGTTGAAAAATGTATTTTTATAAAGTTTCGGGGCGTTTTCATCGGGAGATCAGTTTTCCCGCATTCTACACCATCATTACTCTCTCTTTTCTCCACATTCTCTCTTCTCAAACAGACTCACATCACACAATCACACACACAGGTGTTCACACACAACACAACACACGACTCAACATCATCACACCAGATGACTCAACACAGAAGACAAATCACACACACACACAACACAACATAGACAAACACTTCATCTTTTTCTCACTACACAAAAATAAAACAAACATAACACACACATAACTTTAACCCCAAATTGCTTCTCACACCACAATTCATGATTTTTATTTTATTCACACTTCACAGTTTTCTCCTTCCAGACATAACTCCACACTTTTACATACAAACACAGACACACTCTCCTCACGCCCTTTTTTTCTCTTGGCTGGCAGTGTATGTTGCAGACGCGGCGACGTGTGGTCAACTCTTTACTATGGTTGTACATTCTCGTTACTTCCTTAGGCCACCTTCGGTTTGAAGACAGTTACATTGTTGCGGTTATTTAGAGTCGCCAGGCGGGTGGCAGGAGGGTTCCCTGCTACGTTGTGTTGTATTTTCTTATTTTCAATTTTATGGTTTAAAAAACCTAAGATTGGAAAAATGAACTTTTAGACTAAAATAGTTATGAATAGATAAGGCAGTGTGCTGGTTTGTGTGTTTATTTTCTTTTTTAAATTCCAGTTTCTAAATATTTGACTAGAACAAAATCAAAAATATTACTTATGTAATAAAAAATTAAGGTACGTTTCCACTGAGATATCTAAACCAGTGAACTGTAAACATTCTTTTTTATTTCACTTTTTATTGTTAAATCTGAAATTACAAAGATTTAATTGCGGTATTTTTATTGAACTTATGATTAAAAAGTATTATCTTCCAAACATCATTGAATTAATAACTCTTTGACTAAGATTATAAGTGCAGAGCAGTGTAAAATTATTTAATGTGCAGTTCTCTCAAATCTAATATAGCAGCTTATTTCTTATCATAAATAGCTTAGTTGTTTTGGGTTGTTTGAAATATTTTAATACATCAAAAAGTGTCTTAATTTCTGTTTGATTGTGACAGGCCGATATGATCAGTAGGGGACTGAGGTTTGCGCCACCTTCTCATTACAGCGCTCTCAGAGGGAGACGGATCATGAAAGTGGTTATTATATATAGTATATTCGCTCAACTGTGAACATCTAAGATTGGCACAATTGATTTGTGGTTACTTGTCTAGGGATATGGGCAATATCAATGATTTAAGATCTGAAACTCGGGATATTTGAAATTTCATTGCGGTGATGGTTCGTTTCTCGTTCAAGCTAAGAAATACATAATATTTTTTTTAAATTTTCGTGGCAAAATAGGTCCTTTATTTAATTTTGGAGTTGTTCACGTGTAGTATTATTATTAAAACAATTTATTCACCTCTGGCATGGTTTGATAAACATGCCTCTGTTGTGGGGGCTATACCACCACATGACCTGTACCATTCGTTATATATCAAACTCATATCCTTATAATTTGATATAATACACCCAGTGACCCGTTCTCAGGGTTCGAGTATGATCTGATCTTTCTGTCAATGGTTCCCTGCCACTCCTAAATGCATATAGACTTGTTCTTTAACCTGGACCTCAAAGTGAATCTCCCTGAGGAGAGCTCTGCCTCAGGAGAACAGCGTGGATACACTGAAATGCACTGAGAGGATTGTTTCAACACTTATTCTCTGAAGAGAAGGAAGGAAGAGGAGATTAGGAGAGGAGTGAGATGAAGAAGAGGTAAAGGAGAGTAGGAGATAGGATGATGATAGGAGGTAAGAGATAGAGAGGAATGGAGAGAAGGAGATAGAGAGAGAAAAGGAGAGATATGGAGCAGAGGAGATAGGAGAGAGGAGGGAGTAAGAGATGAGGAAGAGAGAAGAGGAGAAACTAAAGATAGGGATAGAGAGGAAGATGAGGAAAGAATTAGGAGAGTAGAGTTGTAAGAGAAGAGAGAGGTGAAGGAGAGTTGGAGATATCTAATGATGTAGGTGAATGGAGTAGGATGAGTAAGAGCT
>OLKM01001181.1:158661-163480 GCA_900291075.1 Melanogrammus aeglefinus | reverse complement strand
TGTGTGGTGTGTTGTGTGTGTGTGTGTGTGTGTGTGTGTGTGTGTGTGTGTGTGTGTGTGGTGGACACCTGCAAGGAGCCGGTATGCATATAGGAGACAGACAGAGGGGAGAAAGAAAGAAGCTGGTGTCCACCAGAGAAACACACACACACTCACACACACACACACACACACCACTCCAGCCCCGCTGCCCCCCACAGACACCACACACCCCACCCCGCCCCACACACCATTTTACTCAATCCACCTCTGACGAGGGAATAAACACTGAGCTTGATTCTGAGCTAAAGGAGGCGAGGGAGGGGGGGGGGGGGGGGGGGGGGGGGTGGGGTGGTGGGGTGCATCCGCCTCCTGGATAAAATGATTTCCCCCACCCCCACACCCACACCCATCCCTTCCCACCCCTTCCCATGGCTCCCAGGCTGCTTTTGACAAGGATGCAACAGGGCAGGGACACCGGTGTCTCCAGGCACGGGTGGAGGCGGAAGACTAGGCTCTTTATGGGGGCTGGAGTGCCATCCATCTGGCCAAAGCTGTCCAATGGGCGGTGTTGTGGCTGCACCTGGGGCTCTAAATGCCTCGCCTTGTGTCCCATCGCTTCCTGGTGGCCCCGGTGTTTGCTAATAGGGGGAGAGGTGTGGGGAGAGAGGGGGGAAGAGAGAGGGAGGGGGGGAGCAGAGAGGAAGACATCCAAGCCAAATGGCCCCTGGGTCACGACAACCCCACCGGAGGATTCTCACACAGAAAACTGATACCGCCGCCGGTCAGATGCTGGAAGAAAGGCCAAAAAAGAAAAATGTACCTTTTTTGAGATTTTATAGGTTTTAACGGGTAAAATCCACACATATTTTCTTTTGTGCTTTGCTCGTGTTGCCTCCTTTTCCCCAAACAGAGCAGAACATTTTTGGGGTTATTTTGTTTGGAATTGTGTTGAAATGGCCAACCTGCTGATTATCGCCCATACAAAGAGAAGGCCCCATTCAACCAGGCTGTTGGTTTTAGAGTCTTGACTTAATGCAGTTAATTAGAAGCAATCAGGTGTCTAATTACGCTCTTGATGCCATTTGAGTGCTTTGTTTCCACGCTAGTCACATCGTCGAGGGTGCAAGCCACATTGAGCACCGCGCAACCTCGTCATTTTACAAATTAGTCTTTCAAAATCGGCCCGATAAAAGCCGTTTGCATACTCATGTCTATCTCATCCTTCCCATGACAACAATCCTGATCGTTGATCAGTCTTTAATATATTTAGCACGTTACAGACGGCACAGGAAGCGTGTTTTTCATCCCCCCTGTAGAATTACACAGATATCCCTATTTGAGCGTACGTGGAAGGTCACACTTTGAACACTAAGGACCCGTGTATGTCATTCTTGTCATGGGTAAAACACCGGACACAATAGCATTTAAACAGATCCCCGAAACCTGGCGGCAATGTGGCCCTCACAAAGCCACACTTCATAAACGTGTCAGTCGGCTAACAATGTGTAAAAGTAGATATAATGAGAATTTAACAGATGCCAATGACTACATTTCTCCACGCGTGGCCGTGGGCTAACAGGTGCAGTGCAGTGACAATGGCAGTCTAACAAGACAGGCTCTTTTCACAGGGAAATGGCTGCTCCGCATCAAAGCAGGAGCACAGCACCCCACTTGTTCTGTTCCCCTGACTCCTCGTCTATGGGGCCTAGCCAGGGATATGAGAAGATTACAAGCTGTTAATAAGGTGGAACCAATCGCCTGAATGGCCCGCTTTTGTCCTGCCCAGCATGGCAGTGTGAGCGTTAGGCCCTGGGATAGTGGGCATTTGGAGCTGATCTTGGGGTGGTACGGGGGTGATAAAGGTGGGGAGGGGCACTAGGGTGACCCCCGGGGGTGCTTTGTGGAGAGAGAGAAACCCCAAATGCTCAGCCTTCAATAGCTCCACACACACTCCGTCAGTCACGCTTGTTTGGAGCCAGATGGAAGTGGCGCGCTATTTTTTCAGGCTGGTTAAATACCCAATTGACACTGCTGTCAAAGTGCCTGTTGGGATTCTCTCCCTCGCTCATTTCTCATGTGACACCGCTTCATCGACTCTGCTGCACTAACGTCGCCTTTACGTCGTCGCCTGCCAAAACTTCTCCAAAAAAAAACTCTTGCCGCGCAGGATTTGCGACTCATAGGATTACCGTGTATATAAACGAAATGTAAACTTTAATTGGTGACGTTCTATTGTGATAGCAGATGTCCCCGTCTTCAACAACAATACCTCAGGGGATTTGCCGGGGCATGGCAGTTGACGGGAGGGTCGGGGTTTTGGTAAAGCACACACACACACACACACACACACACACACGCACACACACACACACACACACACACACACACACACACACACACACACACACACACACACACACACACACACACACACACACACACACACACACACACACACACACACACACACACACACACACACATGAGCTCCCCTGTTCCACAACAACCGCCCTTAAAAGGGTTGGATCCCATTTAACGGTGACAATGATTGATTCAGGGCCACGCAACAACAAGAGATATCCTTGTCCACACCAACAAGAATAAGAACACAGAGCTTCTTCTGATCGGGGAAACCAAGGCCAGGGCTTAATTAGGTTTTATGTGTGTGTGTGTGTGTGTGTGTGTGTGTGTGGTTTTTTGATTTTGGCATGGGGGGGCGGGGTGTATATGTTTCTGGCACATCCACAGCACAAGGCCATGGGCGCGCTCCTCAAGGTTAGCCCGGGCTGTATGGAGAGGGCACAACCCCGCTGTCGAAGGAAACGCCATCCGAGCATTTGATGGATGAGGATTGCCCATCCCTAAAAATGTAACTTGTGAGAACAGGCAGGGGTTAGTAAGGGAAGGGGATGACCTCCGGAATGCTGCATGGACAGCAGATCGGACGCGCCAAACACCCACTCGGTGGACTGCGTGTGGGCTGGCTGGCATGAGTCGTCCATAGCCGTGTGATAATAACCCGGGAGGACACTGAGATTCAAATGGGTCTTTCGAAATTTGTCATGTGCACATTTTTGTGTCATTTTTTGTGTGTACTCAAACTGCTTCTATGTGAGGCACTTTGAGTCTGCCTCGTGTATGAAAGTGCTAAACAAATAAAGTTGCCTAGCCTCGCCTATACTCCCGGACTCGCCTTCCCTTGAAGGGGCTTGTTGTGTCGGGGGGCTTTGCGTTGGCGTTTCTCAGCCCACTGATGAGTTGTCCCTCTAACAAACAGGGACATGGATTGACAATGGATGAGGCGGAGGCGCACCCTGTACCTGTAACCCCCCCCCCCCCCCCGTCCATCTTCCTTTAGAAGCCTGTCATCAGCCTGTCATCAGCTGTGTCGCTGGGCGCCGTGCTTTGTGTCTAAGGATGTCTAAGGATGTCTCTGTGTGTTTGCTTACACAGGTGTGTGAACGCATGTGTGTGTGTGGTTGCATGACTCCATTGCCTGGCTCCGCCCACCTAAGTACCTCCGCACAATTTTCATGTCCCTTCAGTACTACGTCTGGGTCTGTGTAGTGGTATGTTAAAGTGGGTTTTCTCCATCCAAATTTTGTGCGTCCAATGACAGAGGGAGTGGCCGAGAACAAGGACATTAAAGTCAGCTCTCGTTGACAGGCATCTTCACGCACGGTGTTTGGTTTGTTTACAGCCTCCGCAAACGTTAGCGATTGGTCATGGCAGATCCAGAGTGGCACTGGGCAGATCCATTCATTTTAAACTTCAACAGACACCCGCCTTCAAGTGAGTTTAACATTAGTCAATTGAGTGGGTCCAGACTCTCTGTGCAAATGAAATGTAGCACGAGAGTCTGGTAGGACCAGGCTAATGTCTCACTATATGCCCACGACTTTACTCATTCTCCAGCATGACAAAGTTGTGTCATGCTCGAGAAAAATCCATAAAGTATGACTACCATGTTGTAGTTGTGAGGAGATGATGGAAAGATTCCATAATGCATAATAATCAACCACATCTAGTGCCTGTTGGGCAAGAAGTTTGGTCCTGACACGGTGTTGTCCATTGCATCCGGGCCCGTCCTTTAAAGAGAGATATAGCCAATCGACACAGCCTCTCTAGATTGGAGATATTCCCCCAGCTAAGCCCGGGGAGAGCAGCCTGCGCAAATAGCCAGACACTTTCGGTTTCACAGAACCCCTTGTCAACCTGCAGCAGGTTTCTCACAGATGCCCGGCTGAGCTTTTGACCCCCCCAGCCCTCCCCTGCCGAATCACACGTTCCCCCTAACCAGCTCACCCCAACCGCCCCACCTCCCTCTAACTTCATGAGTAGGGGTGGATCCAGACGATTGAAACTGTATTTTTTTGGCTTCATCATTTGTTTTGGATGAACTCCTCAGCCCAATAGATTCATCCGGATATATTTTGTGAAAAGTGAGGGGTGGAGGAGTTTGTTTTAAAACGTGTATTCTTGTTTTTTGGACCGGGAGACCCCTGCGTATACCAATGCCAGCATGCTGAGCGGGGGGGGGGGGGGGGGGGGATGATTTGATTAAATTAAATTATGGGTCGGAGTCCAAGCAATTTTGGGACTGACTGCTCATATCAAGTTGCATTGCAGCATATGCTTAAAAGTTGCATTGCAACTCGATATCAGCCATGGGTTCACTCCCAGTCAGTCAATGTCCTACGGAGACCCTTGGATGCATGACACCACTCACTTCGGATCATGAAACGCTGGACTCAAGAGCCAAAACAAAGGGTAGGTGTTATCCCTGACGACATGTCATGATGCCCACGTGGGTTGTCTCCATGCACGTTGGGAGTTT
>OLKM01001181.1:146161-156161 GCA_900291075.1 Melanogrammus aeglefinus | reverse complement strand
CGGTAGGGAGGGAAAGCAGATAGGGCCATGCTGGAGTAAACAGCGCTCTCTTGGGAAGACCTTCTCCCCGCGGCCTCCAGCTTACGACCTCACAGGTTTCACATTCACAAGCTCCCTCTCTCTCTCTCTCTCTCTCTCTCTCTCTCTCTCTCTCTCTCTCTCTCTCTCTCTCTCTCTCTCTCTCTCTCTCTCTCTCTCTCTCTCTCTCTCTCTCTCTCTCTCTCTCTCTCTGTAGAATCTCTATCTCTCTCTATCCCACTTTCTCTCTTTATGTCTCTATCCCTCTCGGTGCCACTTGTTTATTTGCTGTCTTAGTCCCACACAAGCGCTAAGACCTACCGCCTCATTGTGCCGATCGGCGACTGAAGCAGAGTCTCTGTTTGTCTATCTGCTCAAGCCCCTTTTCGTATTCCTTCCCCCGCTCTCTGTCCTCTGTTTCTCTGTCTGTCTGTCTGTCTGTCTGTCTGTCTGTCTGTGAGTCTGCCTCTCCCTCCTTCTCCCTCTGACACTCTGCCACCTTTGATGCCCAGCCGTCACTTCTTTAAAGCATAATCCTTTCGGCTAACAAAACACGATGTGCCGCGCTGAAAGGGTGTACATCTGTGCAGTGTTTTGGACTGGCTTTAAGTCCTGTGTAAGTTGGTATAAGACTGCTTTCTCCCTGGAGCTATGAATATTCACACTGCGAGAGTATCAATCTGCCAGTTTAGGATGGCTGGATCTGTCACATGCACCTATAATGGGGAGGGAGTCATCCTCTTCCTAGCCAATCAGGTGGCCCTGAAATGAAGCCCAACAGGCTGATGTATCCCGCTGTGGCCTGAATGATACCAATGAAACAATTCCTCTTTTATGAGTCATGCTCCCTTACGTCCAATTACATGCTTTCAATCCAAGATGGCTGATTATTTAACCCAATGTTATTCCATATTCAGAATGTAAATTTTTTTTGCATTTTCCTATCGGAAATTCTGTATTTTCAATGTATTATTTCTGTAACATTTTGAGTCATTTTATTTAATTTTGTAAAGAAAGTCAAAGTGTTTTAATTTAGCCGCCTTTTTTGCATGGTTCAATGTTTTTGTTTTGTTTTGATCATTACTTTCTCTTGATTTATTCTGTGCATCCAAAAGTCTATAATCTAAAATTAGGCGGCAATGTAGCATCCGACGCACATGGGCCGGTCGTGTGTTGTGTAATCATGAAGGCTTGGTTAGATGTGTTTGTTTGTAATTGGCCTCTCGCAAATGGTTGCCTAAGTTATAATTAAGAGAGAGAGAGAGAGAGAGAGAGAGAGAGAGAGAGAGAGAGAGAGAGAGAGAGAGAGAGAGAGAGGAGAGAGAGAGAGAGAGAGAGAGAGAGAGAGAGAGAGAGAGAGAGAGAGAGAGAGAGAGAGAGAGAGAGAGAGAGAGAGAGAGAGAGAGAGAGGAAGAGATGATAAACAAGATGGGATAATGGGGAGCGAAGGGTCTAATTAATTTTGAAATTTGATAACTGGTAGTCTCTGCTAACTGCCCTAGTTGTTTAGCAGGGAGTAAATATTGTGTATAAAACAAAGACAAGATCAGGGAGGATAAACCAAGACAACTATTATATTTGTAAAATGATTTATGTTATTTAATACATTCCATTGTATATATGATACTCTAGTTGTATAATAAAAGATGCATTTTCAATTCCTGCTGTTTTAGCTGATGACTCATAAATTGCAAATAAGTTTATCTCAATATTACTAATTGTTTCATTGGTCATATTATGCTTATATATTGTTCATAAGAAGAGAGCATGCATTTACATTTGACAAATGGGCATTTCTTTCTGACTGTCCTCAGATTTCTATATAACTTGATGAGAAATGTTAATCAGTGTTGAAGGTACTTGGCTCAATACTGCCCCGCTAAAACAAAAGACCATGAAGGGCACTTTACATCGAGTTTTACAAGATGATCGACGCCTCACTGTGCTTTAAGGAGAGTAATGAAGACTCCCAATACCTCCAGGATCACAGGATTACAATGGCTGGATCTTCAAAAAATATTTGTATTCATTGTATTTAGTTTAAACCTTGTACATTTAGGATCTGATGCCAAATCGTTCATGCGATGTAATTGTTAATATCCGTGGATACTAAATAAAAAAATATTACAAATATTCGAAAATCAAATTTATTGATCAAATAAAATATTTTTACATTGATATGTTCAATAGTTCAATTTTAGCTTGTAACTGAAATAATTTCAATATCGTCCATTGAATTCAGGCCTTAACTGAGGGATAATGCAACAGTATCCCTGGTATTTAATGTAGGCCGAGGTATGATATTAGTTTCTATCATTTCGTTCTCCTTTCGTTATTTCCCTAATCACAAATGCCCTACAAAGCTTGAAGGACTTTTGGTTATTTCTGTTCACGTCATTTGAATAATTTCATTGTAATAAAGGGGCAAATAAACAAATGCCTGTATGAATATTCAGAAGTCAGCTTTAGTCCATACTTCAAAAGCCTTTTCGAAAACATTGCAACAGCATGCGCAGTCTGCTATGCAGCTGCTAGTTTTTCATAATGTATACTGGATAATATTCATTTATTCTTATTTCTCCAAACAGAATTCATGCGTATGTCTTAGGGTCTGTTTGACCGCATATTCTGAAGTTCGGGAATCCAATCTTTCTGCGTAAATAAGCGCCTTTCCTGTCATTCAGAATGAAATAAATTAATATCAAAAGTTCTGAATTATATCTGACCGTTTTTCTTGGAGTGTTTAGAGTGTGTGTGTGTGTGTGTGTGTGTGTGTGTGTGTGTGTGTGTGTGTGTGTGTGTGTGTGGTGTGTTGTGTGTGTGTGTGTGTGTGTGTGTGTGTGTGTGTGCGCGCGTGTTCGTGCGTGCGCGTGTACACATGAGCGTGCGTGCGTGTGCGTGTGTGCGTGTGTGTGTGTGTGTGTGTGTGTGTGTGTGTGTGTGTGTGTGTGTGTGTGTGTGTGTGTGTGTGTGTGTGTGTGTGTGTGTGTGTGTGTGTGTGTGTGTGTGTGTTTCAGCTCATCATAAGGCAAAAGGTCCAATTGGACTCGTGCCTAAATAATTCCAACAAGCTTCAACGTGACAGCCGGGGGGTTTGCGGGCGAAACGCGCGCAGACAAATCAAGCTCCGTGCCAAACAGTTAAAGTCACCTTATGTGAAGAAAGATTGTTACTTTTTTGTGTGGAGCAAATCACAATTTAACGTTAGGTCAAATAGTAACATTGAACGGGATGAAGAATGTCGAAGGAAAAATGTGGATGAAAATCAATCCTTTAATTACATTTATGCTGTTTTCAAATATAGCCGAATGGTTGATCATTGTGAGTACATCCATAGTTCATATCAGATGCCTTGCATCCATTTAATCCTGGGATTAGAATACAACATCAAAATTGAGAGGACTGGCAGACGGATGCTTTTTGTAACTTTGGAATGGCTTTAGATGGCTGTTTCCGAATGGGCTGCCTTATCTATAAAAAAATAATAACCGTTTCAGAAGTGATTTTATGTTGCAATAAACTGATATCAATTGTAGGGGGAAAACGTTTGTTTGAGAACAGTTAAACAAATTACTGGGTTTTGTCAGTTAATCGAAATAGCAGTCACATAGTTGACAACACAAACTTTCAGTTGGTTTGATTTGATATTTTAGCCTTTTGATTTGCGACAGTTTTATTTAGTTATCCAGTTCTTAATTCTGTATTCTGTGATTTTGATGTTTTCATGCAGGCTGTCGAGCTGATTATATAAATAAAGTTAAATTGTGTTGTATTCTATTGTATTGTTATCTAAAATCTAAATAATAATACCCAAACATTACTTGGTCTCATACACAGCATGTAGCGAGTAAGGGAAATCACAAGAAGATGAACATTTAAGTATTTTTTTTTATTATTAATTTACATTTCAAATCCCAACATCACAGTTTCATCGCAAAATTCCAGCCAAAATAAGTAAATAAATATCATTTTTATCATTTAGCACATTATTTTTTATATAAAAAAATAAACAAGTGGTCATTCTGAATGGCATGCTCGACGGACACATGACGGAAGAGAGACCAAGCACGAGGAGAGAGGCCCGTGGGCCTGGCAGTGACGCGAAGGACTAATGGGGTAAAGCAGGTGCCTCTAGGTGTCACTCACTTGGGACAGGCTGTACACTTAGGATGGGTGTGTGTGTGTGGGGGGGGGGGGCATCCCAAAACAACATTTACAGTAGCCATTAATATTATAAAATATCTGGTAAACACCAATATCAATCTACATATGTACACTCTACAAGCCTCTTTCCGTTTTCCGTCTTCGGGTCGACCCAGGGCGGAAAGGCAAACTAAACGGAAGCTAGTGAAAAAAAAAAGAAATAAAAGAAAAAGAAAAAAAGGTGGATCACCAGAATTTAAATTAATAACATGAAGAGTGTTTTGCAGATGAAAACACCTGTTAACACCAGAGAAAAGACTTAGCATATTAAAGGCATCATAAGTTAGTGCCAATAACCCTACTGCAGCGTAAAATAATGTCAATTTTGCTGACCAATTGAATATTCAATTCATTAACACAGATAAATAAAAGTCATGATATTGGAAGAGTTTTGTTGTTGTTGTGGTTGTTGTTGTTTTGGAGCACGCAGTGCTACCATAAAAAAGTTAATTTCACAGTCTGAGAGTTTTATTTGGAGTCGCTCGTAAGCCTTGACAGACTCATGGCCACGTGCGGGGGAGGCGGGGGCACCTGACACATGCTGCACGGGCACGGCATGCCGCCTGCGCTCATGCCCCAGTGATGGAAGCTGCTGCCCAGCGGGCCCGCGCTGGCCACGGGCGCCTTGAGGAGTCCGTGGTGCGGCCTGACAGACGTCACGGCGGAGATGCTCGGTGCCGACAGCGACGCGCTGGACACCGCGGGGGGCAACAGCGCGTGATGCACCGCCGGGTGCGAGGCGTGAGAAACCGTCGGGTGGCCGGGCAGCGGGGCGCCGTGCGCCATGCTCCCGCCGCACGAGGACGGATGGAACCCCCCGTGGTGGTGGTGACCGCCGCCGCCGCCTGCTGCTGCCGTAGATCTCGCTCACCAACCGCTTCATCTCCTCCAGCGAGCTACTCAGCATCAGGATGTAGTTTCGCGCCAGCAGTAGCGTGGCGATCTTGGAGAGTTTGCGCACGGAGGGCCCGTGCGCGTAGGGCATGACCTCGCGCAAGCCGTCCATAGCCACGTTGAGGTCGTGCATCCTCTTCCGCTCGCGGCTGTTGATCTTCAGGCGGATGGACTGCAGCTCGTTCTCGGAGAGCAGCTTGCGGTCCTTCTTGGAGAGCATCTTGAGGGACAGCGTGTCGTCATCGTCGTTGCTCGAGAGGCTGCGCAGGTCGGCGGCGATGTCGTGGGAGGAGTCGCCCTGCGTGGAGGACACCGCGCCCGAGAAACCGTGCACCGTTTTCTTCATGGCCGCCAGGAAGATGCGCTCCACGTCGGGGGAAGCGGGTCTTGACACACGGCTGTTATCGGAGTCCATGGTCCTCATTTAGTTGTCTGGAAAATGAAAAATAAATAGGCGTAAGAAGCGGAAAGAATGCGGCTCCAGTTCATCGTTGAAAAAAACGATCCTCACACATGTTGATATAACTTTATCACAGTCAATTAAATAAACTAGCAAAGTAAGACAATTATTACAGATTTTACAAATAAATATTTACAATTAAATGTAAGTGAAATTGAGAGGGCTATAGCGATAAATAATTTTTTTAAAAAAACCTACCGTTATGTTTGAAGCGCGGTCGAGAGAAATTGCAAAAAAAACTGGAAATCCACTTGTTACTCCAAATCGCATCTGACGAACCATGTGACAACGGCGGGTCGGACCACAGGTTTTTATAGAGGGCCATACCATTCAGGGTCCACGTCACCGGCACAAAGCCGTTGCTATCCCCGCGCTGTGCGCTCGGCCAATCGGCTTCATCCGAGGGGTTGGGTGGGAGGAGCGGCAGGAGGCTGCAGGGTCCTCCAGGCTGATGTCATTACAGAGAAACAGTATCTTTATTAAACGAATTAGAGACACTCGCGCATATGGCTTCCTGGGAAAATGATGGCTGGTGGCGTATTGATTTTAGGAGTAGGCCTACATAAGGCAACGAGAAACGAAACAATAGAGGCCGGATTCATATAGATGATGTTTTATGAGAAATTAATGTTTTGACGGGTCTAATAAATTTCTTTAAAGTTGACAGCAGACACGTCTTACAATTGAACAGCTAACTTATTTTTTGGATAATAATAATAAAAAAAGATATTAACCCTGAAGCCAATGTGCTTATTATGCCTACATTATCATTTTATAATTGTATTATTACTTTATAAAATTGTTATTTTATTTTATTACAAAATAAATGAGAAACGAACATAGGCCATGTTGCTATACAAAATTCGTTCTGAAATATCAAGCTATTTTTTTGTCTGGTTTTAATTTGTGATGTAGGCCTATAACAACCATCAATCCTAATAATTTACTCGGTAAAAAAAATGTCTACAACATGTTCTGCTGCTGTCTGTGACTGGAGTTAATTGCACCCTTATTGTTTCCACCTGTCACCACTCAAGCAATCCGTTAATGTGCACTTTTAACGTGAACAGATGAAGCGTGCAAAATTGTGTTTTGACGGTTATGATCTGAAACTTTTCAATTAGTTCAATATGGACCCAAGGCAATGTGGCCCTCTGTTGGCGGTGAAACGAGCATCGACATAAGGGCCAATACGAGTGATTTGCTCCTTGAAGTGAACGAAACTGACAAGAACATTGTCCAATTTATGACAGGTTTTGGAAAAAAAAATCGAATTTGATTTTGTCTTTCCATTGGATAAAGGGCAAAGCTAAATCTGACTTAAAATTAGTTAAATTCAGAATATTATTTATTTCAGATTGCTCGCATTCTGAAATAAATGTAAGAAATATTGAAATCTCCTAAAATCAATTATTTCTTCGTGCGATTTTGAGGTCTGTTCTCATTTTACTATCCTGTATAGGCCTACATCACTCACTTGTTACTAATACATCTACAAATAAAAAAGACCACTGGTCAAGAATCTTTTCATATTGAAAAAATAATCATCACCAAAAATGCAGTGTTCTCAATAATAATTAAAATATATATTATATTTCGGCGACTATATGCAATTCTATTATGTATAATGATACCAATCGAGGATGATACCTATAATACCTGTCTATGGCGCGCTCCGGCCCTCAACGGCTGCAGCGTGTAGTCATAAAGATGCGCTTCTTGGCTCTGTGCAGCGTCGTCCGTTCTCTCTCCCTTTTACTCTGTACTCATCAGTTCTATTGTGTTTACTTGTTTACAGCGCTATGTAAATGAAGACGGACGAAGTAGCATTTTAATTCAGGAGGCTTCGTTTTCTTGGCCGCTTGCTTCATTAGACATTCCTACAATCTGAGTCAGGCCCATTAGTCCCAAACGAAATATAACGGTTCGTAATCACTGCGGGATTACGAAGGGTCCGGCGGTCTTTGTGAGACACGTGTCTCATCCTATGGATCATTATTTTTAAATGTCACCCGCTGAAGAGTGATTGACAGCTGTCATGAGAATAATTAGGCGTAGGCATTTGGCATTAGATGAAATTACAATCCGAGCTGCGAGCCTCGACGAATGTTATGCGATGGGCATCGCTGCAATAATGTCAGCGGTTAGCAAATGCGGGGAACAATTTTAAACCAATAGCCAGTCCCCTGTTTAAAACAAAACCGATATTAATAGGGAACAATTGCTATGTTGTTGGCACTTCTTATTTCGAAAACGTCGCAGGGCCTCATCACGACCATTAGGCTTCGAGCCTGACGTCATGTGACATTAGGGAGACATTCTGCTGATGGACGCCTCAACCGACAGAAGGGACCAACAATTACACGACAGTAACGACATCCAGTCAAAATCTCGAGTGTTTTTTGAATGAATAGTATGATGAAAATGCTTTTGCCACCTCGAGAATAATTTCAGGTGAATTGCCTCCACCTCTGCTAAATGCATTTTTATGAATTATCAGCTGTGTTGGCAATAGTCTCCCACTTCATATGTAAGATAATGACGTGCCTACAAAATATTATTGCCAATCAAATAAAAAAAATATGCTGACTGAGTAGTTCAAATTAAATAGTTGACGTTGTGTCAGTGTCTGTGTGTGTGTGTGCGTGTGTGGGGGGTGTGTGTTTGTGTGTGTGTGTGTGTGTGTGTGTGTGTGTGTGTGTGTGTGTGTGTGTGTGTGTGTGTGTGTGTGTGTGTGTGTGTGTGTGTGTGTGTGTGTGTGTGTGTGTGTGTGTGTGTGTGTGTTGTGTGTGTGTGTGCCTGGATTAGTGCAGGATGTGTGGCCATGTACCTGTGTCGTGGCTGTGTGGTGTTGGTGTGTGTGATGTGCGTGTGTGTGTGTGTGTGTGGTGTTTGTGGTGTGTGTGTTGTGTGTGTGTTATGCGTGTGTATATGTAAGATATATGTTATAGTTGTGTGTGTTGTGTGTGCGTGCGTGGCGTGCGATGTGTGTGTGGTGTGTGTTGTGTGTGTGTGTGGTGTGTGTGTGTGTGTGTGTGTGGTGTGTGCGGTGTGTCTAGCGAGTCGTGTGTGTGGTGTGTGTGCGTGTGTGTGTGTGTGTGTGTGTGTGTGTGTGTCTGTGTGCGTGCGAGTGTGTGTGTGTGTGTGTTGTGTGTGTGTGTGTGTGTGTGTTTGTGCATGTTCTGTGTGTTGCATGTCTATGCGCCGCAGTCCGCCCGCCTGTGCGGTGCGTGATGTGCTCAGCCAATGGCAGGGGGCCATCTGTGAGTGTGTGGCCAAACTCTACAATGCTAATCACAGCGACGGGAGACCAGGGGAGACGACATGATGCCTTACAAGAGTCTCACAATCTCTCCAGGTCTATTTGTTCATTGTCTAAACCCCCTTTCTCCCTCTCTCTCCCTCTTCTCTCCCTCTCCATGTCTCTGTCCCCCGCTCTCTCTCTCTCTCCCTCTCTCTCTCTCTCTCTCTCTCTCTCTCTCTCTCTCTCTCTCTCTCTCTCTCTCTCTCTCTCTCTCTCTCTCTCTCTCTCTCTCTCTCTCTCTCTCTCTCTCTCTCTCTCTCTCTCTCTCTCTCTCTCTCTCTCTCTCTCATTCCATCTCTCACCGCACTTCTTTCTCTCCTCTCTCTCTCTACTCTCGTCTCTCTTCACTCTCTGTTCTCTCACTCTACTCTCTCTCAATCTTCTCTCTCTCTCTCCTCTACTCTTCTCTCTCTTCTCTCTCCATCTCTTTTCTCTTGATCTCTCTCTCTCCTCTCTCTCTCTCTCTCTCCCCCTCATCTCCTTCATCTCTCTTTTCCAATCTCTTGTGTGTGTGTGTGTGTGTGTGGTGTCGTCGTGCTGTGTGTGTGTGTGTGTGTTGTGTGTGTTGTGTGTGTGTGTGTGTGTGTGTTGTGTGTGTGTGTGTGTGTGTGTGTGTGTGTCTTTGTGAGTTTGAGAGTTGGACAGTAAGAATTACATTTACATTAAGGACATTTAGCAGACGCTTTTATCCAAAGCGACTTACAATAAGGGGAATTCGGGGTACCACTGTAAAGAAATTCACAGGGATGGTATCTCTGTGGTGTGTTGTGGTGTGTTGTGTGTGTGTGTGTGTGTGTGTGTGTGTGTTGTGGTGTGTGTGTGTGTGTGTGGTGTGTGTGTGTGTGTGTGTTGTGTGTGTGTGGTGTGTGTGTGATGTGTGGTGTGTGTGTGTGCGTGTGTGCAATGTCTGTGTGATGGGTGTAGTGTGTTATGTGGTATGTCTGTCGTGTGTTTTTTGTGTGTGTTGGTGTGTGTGTGTGTGTGTGTGTAGTGCGGGTGTAGTAGTGTGTGTGTGTGTGTGGTGTGTGTGTGTGGTGTGTGTGTGTAGTTAGTGTGTGTGTGTGTGTGTGTGTGTGCTGTGTGGGTGTGTGTGTGTGTGTGTGGTGTGTGTGTGTGTGGTG
>OLKM01001181.1:139212-141712 GCA_900291075.1 Melanogrammus aeglefinus | reverse complement strand
AGAGGCATAACAATGGCTCTCCCAAGGAGTGTGGGCCCGATCCATGGGAAGAGCCCAGACTGTCCCCGTTCGGCCGCAATTAGCGTCATACGGCGGCTGGGGGGAAATTCCTTCACTTTCGCTTCACAAGCCCCGCCCTCCTGTCCCTCGTGGGCCCTCACATGCTGACAGAGACACACCCACAACCACACACACACACACACACACACACACACACACACACACACACACACACACACACACACACACACACACACACACACACACACACACACACACACACACACACACACACACACACACACACACACACACACACACACACACACACACACACACACACACACACATGCATACACAGATGAATTCACAACAACACACTCGCTTATCATACCTAACGAGGGGGCGGACTACTTTATGATCACCCCTCTGCTTAGCAGCCGTCACACACGCACACACATAGGCGCGCACACACACACACACACACACACACACACACACACACACACACACACACACACACACACACACACACACACACACACACACACACACACACACACACACACACACACACACACACACACACACACACACATGCAATCCCCCAGCTGGTTTCAGCTGTGACCGGTCGTGTCGTCATGGTTCCTTCCCCTCCCGAGATGAGTAGGATGACGAGGTTAGAGACGGCCATGCCGGCTGCCCTTTCTCTCACCTTCTGGGCCTCAACTCACCGCCTCACAGTGTCCATTGTCCCTGCAACGACAGGATGCCCCGTCTCTATCTCAGGCCGCCCCTCTCTCTCTCTCTCACACACTTTCATTGCCGTGCTGTCTCTTCTTCATGAGCCACTCCTCATGAAGTATCGGCCCTTCATGCTGATGGCACGGCTTTTGTACAAGTGCCCACACTTGATGACTTAAGATGAAGAGCATGACCGCTAACGTAAACAGTAACCCGGAAAATGCTAAGAACCGAATTCAATATACAATCATTGACATTGACAGTCTTCACCTCTCCTTTTCTGGATTGCTTGCTTTAATAATAATAACTTCATGGGCTTCCGACGCGGCAAAAAATGGAGTCAGTCTGGAGACACCTGCTGCTGATATAAACCTCTGTTTATTTTCGTCACACACACCCTTAAGAGCCCTTCGGCATTAAGCATATTACGTTCATATTGAGGAATGTCAACGTGGATACTCGGATAGAAGTGTCCCTCTCCCGTGTGTCCCTGCCCGGACAGATGGAAGCAGGCGATGAGGGGACGTGCTGCAGCAGGAGAGAGTTCAAATCCAATCTGCTGGGCTGCGGGGAAGCCAGGCTGAGACCAGGCGTTTTATGGCTTTGACCAATTAGATGAGCCTCAAGCCGCTGTTTATGGGTCTGCCGTAAGGGCTTTGTGGCTGCCCTTAAATGCCAGCATAGTCTGGCCCTGGAGGGGCCAATGCGAGACGATACGAATCAATACAATAGAACGATTTGCCACTGCACTCGAGTGTTTTATTTGTCGTTAACCGTGTTTTAGTTTTTTTTATGAAAGCAGCATTTAAGCATGAACATTGCTGCAATAACACATTATCTAGTGCCTATTTTGATCTATGATATACTACAGTCTGTCATAAATATTTATACAACTGTCACAAATATTTGGCCTGTTAACTCCTTTGAGACTGTAATGGTGATTAAGGGCTGTAGAAATAAAATTGAATTGAATTGAATTACATTAACAACTCAAATCGCTATTAGTAATTAAATTATTTTTTTTTGCTAAATCTGCAATTTTCTTTCACCTAAAAATCTTGATGGGCAAACAAATGTGTATTATCATTGGTCCCTTTACAATCGTAATGCTTAGAATTACTTCAACTATTAACATATGAATGGATATTATTGTCGGGTTTTGGCCTTTGTTGTCCGAATATCGATCGTCGCTGTGTCTGCGTGTGCCTCTGATTCATCTCTCTCTCTCTCTCTCTCTCTCTCTCTCTCTCTCTCTCTCTCTCTCTCTCTCTCTCTCTCTCTCTCTCTCTCTCTCTCTCCTCTCTCTCTCTCTCTCTCTCTCTCTCTCTCTCTCTCTCTCTCTTCATCTCTCTCTCTGTCTCTCTGTCTCTCTTAATCTCTCCCTCTGTCTCTCTTCATCTCTCTCTTTCTGTCTCTCTTCATCTCTTCATCTCTCTCTTTCTGTCTCTCTTCATCTCTCTCTCTGTCTCTCTTCATCTCTCTCTCTGTCTCTCTGTCTCTCTGTCTCTCTTCATCTCTCTCTCTGTCTCTCTGTCTCTCTTCATCTCTCTCTCTGTCTCTCCTTCAGCCTCTCTGTTGTCTCCAGTATCCATGACTCCCCACCACTCCAGTGTCTACCGAGTGTCTTGAAGGCCTGGAGGGAACTGCAGCCTTAAAACCAGAGGAAGGAAGAGGAACGTCCACTCTACGGACAGGATTCTAGTGCCAGGGGGGCCAGCGAGGGGCCACAGACATGAAGTGAGAGTTGGGGGGGGTT